>JACEFZ010017579.1:260000-387500 GCA_014155875.1 Cepaea nemoralis | reverse complement strand
AAAATAAAATAATAGAACTGAAGAAAGGATAAAATATTAGGACTGAAGAAACTATAAAACCTGAGAACTGAAGAAGCAATAAATTATTAAAACAGAAGACAGAATAAAATATTACAACTGAAGAAACAATAAAATATTAGAGCTGAAGAAACAATAAAATATTACAACTGAGGAAACAATAACATATTAGAACTGAAAAAAGATAAAATATTAGACCTAAGGAAACAAAAAAAAAATATTAGAACTAAAGACAAAATAAAATATTCGAACTGAAGAACCAATAAAATATTAGAACTAAAAACAAAAGAACTAAAAAAAAAAACAATAAAATAATAGAACTGAAGAAACAATAAATAAAACATTAGAAATGGAGACAAAATATAATATTATAATTAGAGACAGCATAGAATCTTAGAATTGATGACAAAATAAAATATTAGATCTGGAGGCAAAATATGACAGTGGAACCTGTGACAAAATAAAATATCACAACTCTAGACAAAAGAAAATATGTCAATTTAACCAGATGAACCACAGCACAATAAAAAAAAACATACAATGATGCAGTGAAAATGCCAACCAATATGAAAGTAAATACCACAAACTAAACGTAATCTTTAAAAAGTAGGAAATGACAAGGAAAAGGGGGAGTATATGAAGTAAACAAATAAATAGCTTAATGAATACTTAGGGTAAAAATGATTTCAAAATGCTGCAAATGTCTGGCGTGCAAACGAAGAGAGGAGAGTGTGCGAATAAGAAAGGACTGCTGATAATGAAAAACATATAACGGGAATAAAATGACGGAGACGGATTGAGCAAAATCGATATAAATCGGCTTAACTAGAAGTTGAGGAGCGTGGCAGAATGAAGCTGTAATGCGGATATAAGAATGAGTCCAGGGAAACAAGAGCTTTGGGTGTGGAAGCGCGGTTAATACATGAAAGAAAAGATCGAAGATGAATGCTAAAGAAAGAGAGAGAACGGGAAGAGGGCATACGAAGAAGAAGGACAGAGCACGAAATATAGAAATCTTTCGCATTTCAAAATCACATCCTTTCAATACAGTTTTTTTTAAAATCTTTGGATGTGTTGACATTTGGGAACGGGAGGAATTTGTGGTTTTCTGAACGTGAGCAGCTTTCTGAACAACGGCTACACTTTGTTGACAGACTGTGCAACTTACCATCAACTGGTCCATTTTGTTCACAGAATGTGTAACTTAAACACAAATGCTACATTTTGTTCACGGAATGCGTAACTTATCAACAACAGCTACATTTTGTTCACATAATATGCAACTTTAACAACAGCTACATTTTGTTCACAGAATAATTTCAACTTATCAACAACAGCTACATTTTGTTCACATAATATGCAACTTTAACAACAGCTACATTTTGTTCACAGAATAATTGCAACTTACCAACAACAGCTACATTTTGTTCAGAGAATGTGTAACTTACACACAAATGCAACATTTTTTTTTCACAAAACATGCAACATATCATTCATTCATTCATTATGCGCTATGCCGATAAGCGTGGGCAGTCATGTTCTGCCATCTAACTCAATCACCAGAGTCGTGGATCAGCTCCGTGTTTCTGACTCGACCATACCACGTGTCCAAGCCATCCAGGTATTTAATTCTTGGTATTCCCCTTTGATCTTGCCAGTTGTTACCAAGTTCTCCAATTCATTTCTTCTCATAACATGCCAAAAAAATTTTTGACTGTCTACATCTAATGTCTCTAATCAGTTTATGATCTTCATTTGTTTCTTGAAGGACTTGTTCATTGGTTTTTCTATCTGTCTATGGTATTCTTTGCATTTTCTTCAGAAACCACATTTCCACAGCCATCAGCAGTTTTTCAGCTTGTCTGCTCATTGTCCACGCCTCACATCCATATAAAAGTACAGATTCCATGTAGCATTTCAACACTCTTTTTTCATGTTTCAATTGATATCTTTTTATTGGTCAGTATGTTTTTCATCTTGCAAAAGGCTACCTTCGCCATGGCAATTCTTGTTCTAATCTCTTCAAGGCATCTCCCATCAGATGTTATGACTGTTCCGAGATAGTTGTACCGATTCACTTGTTTAAGAATATGCCCATTTACTTGTATATTACATTGTGGTATTTCTTCCTTCCTAGTGACGACCATAATCTGTGTCTTCTTACAATTCAATTCTAACCCTAGTTGTTCACTGTGTGCAACAACCGCATCTACTAAATTTTGCAGGTCCTGTTCCTTGTCTGCAATCAAGACTGCATCATCTGCGTATCTAATGTCATTGATGTATCGTCCCCCAATGTTGATTCCTTCCATATCTTCTATATTTCTGAAAATATGTTCACTGTACAGGGAAAAAAGATCTGGAGACATTACACATCCCTGTCTCACACCTCTTTTAATAGGCTGATATTGACCTACTTTATTATCAATTCTTATGGCAGCTTATTGTTTCCAATATATGTTTTTTACAAGTCTGAGGTCTTTTCCATCTGCAACTTATCAACAACAGCTATATTTTCTTCACAGAATTTGCAACTTATCAACAACAGCTACCTTTTGTTCCCAAAATGTGCAACTTACCAACAGCAGATACATTTTGTTCATGTAATATGCAATCTTACCCGCGTTAGAAACCCAGCTGTGCGCGATTTAGCACCAGACTGCGTTATGTTAGTTTTTTTACGAAATGGTATGAGTGCTGGTCGTTCAGAAATCAATGGCAAACCACTGAACGTAAAGTCGTAAACTTGCAAGAGATCACAACAACAACAAATGCTGGCGTTGACTGCAACATCCTGTAAAGGATATGCAACTAACAATAACAACCAACAACATGCAATCTACGAACTACAGTTATATTTTGTTCACATAATCTGTAATCTGTTAAGTCCCCGCTAATCACTGGTATCATGAAAGCTAATAGACTACAATGGCTGGGGCACATAGAAAGAATGGAAGATAATAGGGAAACAAAACTCGCTAAACTCAGGAAATAAATGACCGTAGACCCCGAGGTAGACCAAGCAGACGGTGGATAGATAATATATATACAGACCTACAAGCACTTGGAATCAACGACTGGCAAGAGAAGGTCAACCAGAGAGACGAATGGAGGCGGATTGTATCTGCAGCAAAGAACCTCAATGGCTCGGAACGCTGAAGAAGAAGAATCTGTAATCTATGAGCAGCTATGTTTTGTTCACATAATCTGTAATCTATGAACAACAGCTATGTTTTGTTAAAATAATCTGTATTCTATGAACAACAGATACATTTTGGTTACATAATCTGCAAATCAATTAACAAGAGCTACATTTTGTTCACATAATCTGTAATCTGTGAACAAGAGCTACAATTCGTTCACAGAATATTTAACTTATCAACAACAGCTATATTTTGTTCACATAATGTGCAACCCATCAACAACAGCTACAATTTATTCATAGAATATGCAACTTACCAATAACTACTACATTTGGTTCACAGAATGTGTAACTTACACACAACAGCTACATTTTGTTCACAGAATGTGTAACTTACACACAACAGCTACATTTTGTTCACAGAATGTGTAACTTACACACAACAGCTACATTTTGTTCACAGAATCTGCAACATATCAACAACAGCTAAATTTTGTTCACAGAATATGCAATCTACCAATAACAGCTACAGTTTGTGCATTTAATCTGCAACTTATCAACAACAGTTACATTTTGTTCACAGAATACGCAACTTACCAACAACAGCTACATTTTGTTCACAGAATTTGCAACTTATCGACAACAGCTACATTTTGTTAATAAAATATGCAACTTACCAACAACAGCTACATTTTTTCACAGAATGTGTAGCTCACACACAAATGCTACATTGTGTTCACAGAATGTGCAACGTAACAACAATGACAGCTACATTTTGTTCACATAATATGCGACGTATCAACAACAGCTAGATTTTATTCACAGATTGTGCAACTTACCAAAAGCAGATACATTTTGTTCACATAATATGCAATCTTTGAACAACAGATACATTTTGTTACATAATATGCAATCTTTGAATAACAACTACATTTTGTTCACATGATATACAATCTATGACAACAGCTAACTTTTGTTCACAGAATAAGCAATATATGAACAGCAGCTATATTTTGTTCTCGTAATCTGTAATCTATGAACAACAGTTACATTTTGTTCACAGAATATACAACCTATCAACAACAGTTGTATTTTCTTCTGTCACTGTCAAAATTATATTTTGTTCTGTTACTGTAAAAATGTGTTGTATTTTGTTTTCTACAACTGTAAGCAAGTTTTGTAGTTTGTTCTGTCACTGTTAAAAAGTGTTGTGTTTTGTTCTGTCCTGGTCAAAATTTGTTATAATTTCTTCAACGAATTTACCATTTGTCCACAATATGTACATTTTGTTCACACACTCCGCAATTTGTCAACAACAGTTGTATTTTAATAATCGAGTCTGCCACTGTTAAACAAAGTTGTATTTTTGTTCTGTCAGCCCTCCACAATAGTTGTATTGTGGGTGGAAGGGGAGGGGGGGGGGGACGGTCGTTTGCTTTGAACTCAACTGAGGACCATACACGTGATACTACTCCTAGTGTAATGGACTGATTTTTGCGCGCGGATTAGCTTCCCCGTTTATTTTCATGCTTCGTGCAAAATGGCTTGCTTCGATTCAGAGGTCGCGGGTTGTGAGCATTCGCTGGATCTTTTCTCCAGGTCACTCTGGTGTGGTTGGAAATGAACAGACAGACAGATTGGCTGGTGCCGCGTCATTAAGGGGTGATTTGATGCATGATAAGGCAGATGTGGTGAAGGCCCTCTGGGAGAATGTCATTGATGCAGAAGAACAGATGGACTGTCATGGGCTAGAGAGAATGCAGCAGCAAGGGGTGGTCAGAGGATCTGGTCGACAGTTGTTATTCAGAGGTAAAGCAAGATGGACATGTAATCAGATTGTAACGTGCATCATTATGTTGGAACTCTACGCTGGCTGTTGAGAGAGATAGATGTTAATGGGATATGAGACCTAACTCCCAAGACAGTGCTCGCAGACTCCCTAAGGCGGGTCAATGGACTAAAGGTCATCTGTTCGCTATCTGCTTAATGAGATATCCGGCTTGACTATTCCATACATGTGGATTATTCAGTACATTCATATAAATTAAAACGAATGAAAATATTATGTTTTTAACAATTTAAGCTGTGAGTACATTATTTTGAAATACCTTATGTACAGTTTGTTTACGCAGAAATTACAATATTTTGAAGAACATAATTTTGTATCGACACATATTACTTAATAGCAGCAACATGTGTGCTGGCCTAAATATATTACATCCCAGAGAACTAGTTTGTCGGAAAAGAGGCGAATAATGAGATAGAAAAAGAACTTTGTCAAGGTGAGTCACTGCTGCTCAACATTTACTCGATTTGCCTCAAACCAAACATATTTACTTCTAATGTCTAACAACTTTCGCTTTGAAGGGATGCAACAATAGGAAAAGCTTTAAGAGAATTATATGTATCAATTTAATTTTAAGTTAAATGTTTATATCATACGTTTGTCTACTCTGGAGTGGAACAGCAAGAAAGGGCAAGACACAGTGTGGGAATAGTCATTGAACCACGGCTAGCAAGAGGAATACTAGAAATAAAATATATATCAGAAAGAATAACAGTGAGAATAAAAGAACAAGCAATTACAACATATGTACAAATATACGCACCATGTAATACAAACAATAATGAGCAAGAATGCGAGGACTTCTTTTAAGACATCCATGACGTGCTAAATAAAATAGATAAGCAGGACATCATCATAGTTATAGAAGACTTCAATGCAAGACTAGGACACAACAGAGCGGGAGTAGAAAACATCTTGGAGCACATTTGGAGACCAACATAATGAGAGAAATGATAACGTAAGTAGACTGATAGAGCTGTGCAGCCAACACGACATCTATATAACAAATACATTCTATAAACACAAAGACTCACAAATATACACCTGGTATAAATGGAACGATTTAGATACTAAAAACCAAATTGATTTTATATTAACAAGAAATAACAGAAAGAGAAATATATTAGATGCAAGGGCAGTGCCGAATTTCGGTATAAACACAGACCACAAAGCAGTCGTTGCCACAATAAGAACCATCAGTAGAAGGAAGCAAAGACCAAAAAAATACATGCCATGCGAATCAGTAAACTTAAAAAACCTCAAAGACGAGGCAGTGAGGGCAAATTATGTAAAAGAACTAACTGAAATCTTTGTAAAATTACCTATAGAAAGATAGACAGTAGAAGAAGAATGGGAGATGTTCAAATCAAGCATTTTAAATACTGCAAAGATAACATGCGAGGACTACGAAAAAACGCAAAACACGGATAAAGAAAATAACAAGTTGGTGGAACTCAGAAGTAAAGAAAGCTGTAAAAACAAAAAGGAAAAATATAAAAAGTGGTTGAAGAGCACGAAGGAATGCGATTGCATAGAATATAGAATAGCGATAAGACATGTGAATAGAATGGTAAAGAGAGAAAAACAAAAAGACTGGGAGGAGTATGGAGAAACTCTAAATAAAAACTACAAGGAGGCAACAAGAAACTTTTATAAACAGATAAGTGCAATGAGAACCAGAGGAGAACCCGCTGAGGCAACTGAAATAATTAACAATGAAACTGGAGAACCAATAAGTGAACACAAACAAATCCTAAAAATATGGAAACAGTACTTCGAACAACATCTCAACATCCCATCGGACGTCACAGGAATTGAAGAAACCGACACAGATGCCACCGAAGAACTAAAACCAGACATATTGAAAGAAGAAATTATAGAAGCCATCAGATTAGCCCCATTGAACAAATCACCAGGACAAGATGAAATACAAATGAACTAATTAAAGTAGCAAGAGAAGTAGGAACAGCATGGCTACATAGACTATTCAACCACGTTTGGGTAGAACAACAGACACCACGAGACTGGGGAAATGCCATAATTATCCCAATTTGGAAAAACAAAGGCAGCAAAAGAGACTGCACACAATACAGAGGCATTTCACTGTTGAGTCATATTGGGAAAATATTTTACAAAATTCTTGAGAAAAGATTACGGACTATTATAGAACCCCAGCTTAGCGAAACACAACTTGGATTTAGGAAAAAACAAAGAATGCACAGATGCCATTTTTGCTCTTAGACAACTTATAGAAAAATCAATCGAATTCAATGAAACACTCTACTTAGCCTTTGTCGACCAAGAAAAGGCATTTGATAGAGTAGATAGAAACAAGCTGTGGGAAATCCTTAAACAATATGGAGTGAGTACACATCTAACAAACCTATGTAGAAGCTTATACAACAACAGTGAATGCATAGTGAGAGCAACTGGAGGACACTCAGAACCCTTCACCATAAGATCTGGAGTACGACAAGGTTGTGTCCTGTCCCCTCTCTTGTTCATAACATATATAGACAACATATGTAAAGAAACCAGCCAAACAGAGACCGCAAGAATACCGCATGACGAGAACACAGAAGAAGAACCATCTGCAAATCTAACCATTAGAGAACTCCTGTTTGCGGACGACCAAGCACTAATAGCAAAATCAGAAGCTGAATTACAAGACCACATGAATAGTCTAAACGAAATGTGTAGGGAACATAACATGAAAATTAGCACAAGTAAAACAGAGGTATTGACTATAACTAAAGAAGAAAAAGCAACAACGATTCACCTAAACGAACATCCCTTGAAACAAGTAAAGAGTTTCAAGTACCTAGGAAGTATAATATCATCAAATGGCAAATCAGAAGACGAGATCGAAAATAGATGCAATAAGGCAAACCAACTCATTGGACAAATGGCACCAATACTAAAGAATAAACATGTATCAATAACTACTAAGAAAGCACTTTACAACACAATCTTCCTACCAACTCTATGCTACCAATGCCAAACCTGGACAATGACAGAAAAAGAGAAAATAAAAATCACAACAACAGAAATGAGATTCCTGAGAAGAATACTCAATGTATCAAGAAGAGATAAGATCAGAAATGAAGAAATCAGGACTAAAGTGGGGGTTATAGCTGCACTAGATTTTATTAGAAGACAGCAAGTCAAATGGTTTGGCCATGCAAGTAGATTACCAACTAACAGTATACCACAACAAGCAATGATGTACAGACCAGAGGGAAGTAGAGGAAGAGGCCGAACACGTAAACGATGGACGCAAGGAATAACAGAGTCCATGGAAATATCGATACATGAAGCCCGTAAGCGGTCACTTTCCAGCTGTTTATACTTCACCTAGAAACCGCAAGGTACAAGAGGAACAGGATAAAATGAAATGAGATGAGTTTATATCATAATTTGTATTTTAATTCACTCGGCGTGCCATTAAATATTGTTACACTTGCCAAGTTTGACACGCGTGCTGTAAGATCCCGATGTCTGGTCGATTGTATGCTTCAATCTGTACTTCTTTCTTCTACTTCTGTGAGTGTTAATCAATACATAAACAAAAAATGTTCGCATATCCTTTTACAGGACATCGCTGTCAACATCAGCATCTTTCAGCTGATTGTTGATTTCTTGGCAAGATTACTCTCAGTAGTTTGCCATTGTTTTCTGAGCGGCCGGCTCACATACCCCGTAAGTTACCAACGCGTTTCGAACCACTGCTGATTCTCACCGTCGTCACGTTACTAACGAGAGTATACGAAATTTCGGAGAAAAGTCGCTAACCTCTAAGCCAGGAAGCCGGCAATCAATACATAGTAAATTTATTTCGAATGCCGCACTGCTTGGTATGGTATAAGCTAATGACATGTAAACGAGTTTCCTATGTTAGTGAGACTAAGCAGGACTGAACTTGCCAGTTGCACCAGCGATTGTCGGAGCGTACTTTGGGAGACCTATCGCTATCTGCATAAAGAGACATCAGGCTCGACTATCCCATGCATGGCAAAATACGTGCCTCTGTGTATAGCCCGGACAGACGGGACTTTCGGCTTGTCGTGTTTAAGAGGACCTGGCCGTGCATGGTAATGAGGGATGTGTTTGTGAGCAGACAGAGATTGGGGATGAGATAGAACCTAGAATGTAATAGAAGATTGCCAGAGAGAGGGACAGACAGACAGACGAGGGATTAACCGACGGACGGAGGGACAGATGGAGAGGCGGAATCTTGACTTGCCATATTAAAGAGGTCCTGTTCATGCATTGTTATGAGGGAAGTGTTTGGGAGCAGACAGAGTTTAGACCCAACAGGAGAACAGTAGAGCAGACATAGTAAGATAGTCTACCAATTGTCTACAACTTTTCAAGGAGATTTAGGAGTGTCGTACCAGTCTCATATTTGTGTAGTCCAATCAGCACTGGGTGGGTGTGTGGTCGGTGTCATGGCGGCCGGTATTATTTCGCAAGACTTCCTGGAATCAGTTGTTGTTGGGTCCACCTGGGGGTCCATGTCAAGATTTATCAATTACCAATCAACCTCGAGGCGTATCGAACTAATGGCCTTCATGGCCGCAGGCGCATAGATCACAGAAGATACCATTATAAGGGAACATATATCACTGAAGACATCAGTACCAGGGAACATATATAACAGAAGACACGAGTACCCGGGAACATATATCACAGAGACACCAGTACCAGGGAACATATATCACAGAGACACCAGTAAAAGGGAACATATAGCACTGAAGACATCAGTACCAGGGAATATATATCACAGAAGACACGAGTACCAGGGAACATATCACAGAGACACCAGTACAGGGGAACATATATCACAGAGACACCAGTACCAGGGAACATATATCAAAGAGACACCAGTATAAGGGAACATATATCACTGAAGACATCAGTACCAGGGAACATTTATCACAGAGACACCAGTACCAGGGAACATATATCACAGAGACACCAGTACCAGGGACATATATTACAGAAGACACCAGTACCAGGGAACATATATCACAGAAGACACCAGTACCAGGGAACATATATCACAGGAGGCACCAGCACCGGGGAACATATATCACAGAAGACACCAGTACCAGGAAACATATATCACAGAGACACCAGTACCAGGGAACATATATCACAGAAGACACCAGTACCAGGGAACATATATCACAGAAGACACCAGTACCAGGGAACATGTATCACAGAAGACACCAGTACCAGGGAACATAAATCACAAATGACACCATTATAAGGGAACATATATCACAGATAATACCATTATAAGGGAACAAATGTCACATATGACACCAATACCAAGGGAATATATATCACAGATGACACCAGTATAAGGGAACATATATTACAGAAGACGTCAGTATAAGGGAACTTATATCACAGATGCTTCTCATAGGAAAACTAAGAAGTATAAACGGACTGACCCAAATGGATATAGACCAGCCAATGTTAATGGACTACGAGCTAGATCAACGATTCAAAAAATAGGCACAATGAACGTCTTGCGGTTTTAATAGTAAAGAAGAAGAACTTATAGAAACAATGAAAGAGGGAAATTGGACTGATGGGAATAGCGGACACCAGAATAAAGGGGGAAGGATGCAAGGGGGTCCACCGCAGTTGCATGATGTCTACTCTGAAGTGGAACAACAAGAAAGGGCAAAACACGGTGTGGGAATAGTCATTGAACCACGGCTAGCAAGAGGAATACTAGAAATAATATATATATATATATATATATATAATCAGAAAGAATCATAGCAGTGAGAATAAAAGAACAAACAATTACAACATATGTACAAATATACGCACCATGTAATACAAACAATAATGAGCAAGAATGCGAGGACTTCTTTTAAGACATCCATGACGTGCTAAATAAAATAGATAAGCAGGACATCATCATAGTTATAGGAGACTTCAATGCAAGACTAGGACACAACAGAGCGGGAGTAGAAAAACATCTTGGAGCACTTGGAGAAAAACGTAATGAGAGAAATGATAACGTAAGTAGGCTGATAGAGATGTGCAGCCAACACGACATCTATATAACAAATACATTCTATAAACACAAAGACTCACAAATATACACCTGGTATAAATGGAACGATTTAGATACTAACAGCCAAATTGATTTTATATTAACAAGAAATAACAGAAAGAGAAATATATTAGATGCAAGGGCAGTGCCCAATTTCGGTATAAACACAGACCACAAAGCAGTTGTTGCCACAATAAGAACCATCAGTAGAAGGAAGCAAAGACCAAAAAAATACATGCCATGCTAATCAGTAAACTTAAAAAACCTCAAAGACGAGGCAGTGAGGGCAAATTATGTAAAAGAACTAACTGAAATCTTTGTAAAATTACCTACAGAAAGAAAGACAGTGGAAGAAGAATGGGAGATGTTCAAATCAAACATTTTAAATACTGCAAAAATAACATGTGGAACCCTGAAAAAACGCAAAACACGGATAAAGAAAATAACAAGTTGGTGGAACACAGAAGTAAAGAAAGCTGTAAAAGACAAAAAGGAAAAATATAAACAGTGGCCGAAGAGCAAACAGGAATGCGATTGCATAGAATATAGAATAGCGAGAAGACATGTGAAAAGAATAGTAAAGAGAGAAAAACAAAAAGACTGGGAGGAGTATGGGGAAACTCTAAATAAAAACTACAAGGAGGCAACTAGAAACTTCTATAAAAAGATAAGTGCAATGAGAACCAGTGGAGAACCATTTGACCCAACTGAAATAATTAACAACGAAAATGGACAACCAATAAGTGAACAAAAACAAACCCTAATAAGATGGAAACAGTACTTCGAACAACTTCTCAACATCCTATCAGATATCACTGGAATTCAAGAAACCGACACAGATGCCACCGAAGAACTAGAACCAGACATACTGAATGAAGAAATTATAGAAGCCATCAGATTAGTCCTATTGAACAAATCACCAGGACAAGATGAAATACCAAATGAACTAATTAAAGCAGCAAGAGAAGTAGGAACAGCATAGCTACATATACTATTCAACCATGTTTGGGTAGAACAACAGACACCACGAGACTGGGGAAACGCCATAATTATCCCAATTTGGAAAAACAAAGGCAGCAAAAGAGACTACACACAATACAGAGGCATTTCACTGTTGAGTAATACTGGGAAAATATTTTGCAAAATTTTTGAGAAAAAGATTACGAACTATTATAGAACCCCAGCTAAACGAAACACAACTTCGATTTAGGAAAAACAAAGGATGCACAGATGCAATTTTTGTTCTTAGACAATTTATAGAAAAATCAATCGAATTCAATTAAACACTCTTCTTAGCCTTTGTCGACCAAGAAAAGGCATTTGATAGAGTAGATAGAAGCAAGCTGTGGGAAATCCTTAAACAATATGGAGTGAGTACACATCTAACAAACATGAGTAGAAGCTTATACAACACCAGTGAATGCATATTGAGAGCAAATAGAGGACACTCAGAACCCTTCACCATAAGATCCGGAGTACGACAAGGTTGTGTCATGTCCCCTCTCTTGTTTATATCATATATAAACAACATATGTAAAGAAACCAGCCAAACAGAGACTGCAAGAACACCGCATGAGGAGAACACAGAAGAAGAATCATCTGCAAATCTAACCATTAGAGGGCTCCTGTTTGCGGACGACCAAGCACTAATAGCAAAATCAGAAGCTGAATTACAAGACCACATGAATAGTCTAAACGAAATGTGTAGGAAACATAACATGAAAATTAGTACAAGTAAAACACAGGTATTGACTATAACTAAAGAAGAAAAAGCAACAACGATTTACTTAAACAAACATCCCTTGAAACAAGTAAAGAGTTTCAAGTACCTAGGAAGTATAATATCATCAAATGGCAAATCAGAAGATCGAAAATAGATGCAATAAGGCAAACCACCTCATTAGACAAATGACACCAATACTAAAGAACAAACATGTATCAATAACTACTAAGAAAACACTTTACAACACAACATTCCTACCAACTCTATGTTACAAATGCCAAACCTGGACAATGACAGAAAAAGAAAAAAGAAAAATCACAACAGAAATGAGGTTCATGAGAAGAATACTCAATGTATCAAGAGGAGAGAAGATCAGAAATGAAGAAATCAGGACTAAAGTGAGGGTTAATGCAGCACTAGATTTTATTAGATGGCAGCAGGTCAAATGGTTTGGCCATGCAAGTAGATTACCAACTAACAGTATACCACAACAAGCAATGATGTACAGACGAGAGGGAAGCAGAGGAAGAGGCCGACCACTTAAACGATGGACGCAGGGAATATCAGAGTCCATGGTAATATCGATGCATGAAGCCCATAATCGGGCATTCTCCCGCTGTTTATACTTCACCTAGACACCACAAGGTACAAGAGGAACATGAGATGAGATGAGATATCACAGATGACACCAATACAAAGGGAATATATATCACATATCACACAAGTATACGGGAAGGAACCTACGACTGGTCTAGCAAACCGGTAGGGAATTTACTTGATCTTAAAATTCTGCTCAAGATTCATGGAAAAAATTGGAGGCAAGGCGCTAGTCAAAGGCGCCGGAACTTCAATGACCTCTCCCTACGACGCCTAACGGCAAAAGTGGAAGAAACAACAACTTAATGGAATATATATCACAGATGGCATTAGTGCCAGGGAACAATACACAGAAAACACCAGCGCCATGGAACATATATCACAGCTGACATCAGTACAAGGGAACATATATGACAGAAGACACAAGTACCCGGAAACATATATGACAGAAGACACCAGTATCAGGAACATATATGATAGAAGTCACCAGTACCCGGAAACATGTATCACTGAAAACACCAGTACCAGGAAACATGTATCAAAGAAGTCACCAGTACCCGGAAACATATATCACTGAAGACACCATTACCAGGAAACATGTATCAAAGAAGACACCAGTACCAGGAAACATGTATCAAAGAAGACACCAGTACCAGGAAACATGTATCAAAGAAGATACCAGTACCAGAAAACATGTATCCCTGAAGACACCAGTACCAAGAAACATGTATCACAGAAGACACCAGTACCAGGAAACATGTATCACTCAAGACACCAGTACCAGGAAACATGTATCAAAGAAGACACCAGTACCCGGAAACATGGATCACTGAAGACACCAGTACAAGGAAACATGTATCACTGAAGACACAGTAGCAGGAAACATGTATCACAGAAGACGCCCAGTGTCACGAAAATCACCGTGGATTAACCAGTTGAGGATAATACAGGCAATCTGATTAAACGGCATGTTTGCAGGGCCCCAATTGTTTTTTAACAATACAGTAAAAACAGGTCGGATCCAAGCAGAAGTGCCCAGCTCGGGAGATAAAACAGTCCCGTCTGTCATTTAGAATTTCCCGACATCATACGAAATGGCAGCTTTGCTTGTCACCACATGACAGAAAGTGTGGGCTTGTTATTGGGAACATTGGGACACCTGCAGGCCATCAACAACGTTACGTGAACAATTCAAGGCTGTTTGAAAAAACATGATTGGGGGAGACAGTGTAACTCAAACAGTTGATTTAGGCGGACGTGCTTTGGCCCTGCAGTTATGGAGTGGAATAATGTCTACCGTGTGCGAATTAAGTTAATTTAATTTTACACGTGCCTATCGTGGCATATGTAGATGTGATTTGATCGAACTGCGGTGTTGCCTAAGGTAGTTCATATTGTATAATTAGTCCTAATTAATTTAGGCAGTAGCATGGTTGAAACTAGTTAGAGTAGTGAAGTGATTGTTGGCTCTGCTAGGATGAATAGGATAGCGGGGTGATATTTGGAGAGATTTAAAATGGGTTGGGAGATGGGGAAAGTGTCCAATGGAGGGGGGGGGGGATCTTTCAGTGGTTTGCCCACTGAAGTTTTGCACTCTGTTTATGTGTCTTTCCTTGTCATAGTCTGATTCGGACGTAGGTGAGGAGCTAATATGCTCTATGACAGAGTTTAGTTAGCTAAAAAATAACAGAGCAAGGCAATAGGGTTACACTCAGCCGGTAGGATCAGTGACTAGTGCTATCACCAGATGTGTTGTTTCTCTAACAGGTTCCCTGCCAGTTACGAGGAAGTTCAACACTGGTTTTGAAGAAGTGCAACTCCAATTAGAAGAACACCAGTGGGACACTCAAATGTTTCTTACGGAAAATGAATAACGTCCGAGAAGAAAGATGGTATTATGTTTACGCTGGACTCATAATCAGGAGGGTTCACCATAACATGGCTCAGAAGAGCCAACCAATATAACGATTCCTGTGTGTTAAGGTTAACCTAGAATGGGTGATGATTGTTGATATGTCACACATCATACAAATATTGTTAAAGGAACGAGAACATTAAAATGTAAGTCACATGGTGTGATAGATTCCAGTGAAATATTACAAAAGACATCATACTTGAGACTTTATAGACACTAGTTAGGATCAAGTATATTAACAATAACAATGATACCTAAGTACACACAACAAAGGATTCGTAGAATTTTTAGGAACGATAGGAACTTATAATGTGTAGTGTGCAAACGGTCCATGATCAGCTGTAATTACAAACAGTATCTATTTCGGATGATCAGGAAGATGGAATACCAGGTAGCTACAGATGACAGTCGGTGTCCGGCAGGAGGGATACAGCACTGGGTGAGATGGGCTTGTTCTGACTTAACGTGCTGTGGTGTGTCCTTGCAAGGATGAACTGACTATGCTATTATCTGAGGGTCCGATCCTACACACATTATAGAACACATCACACATTTTATTCGCATACACGTCTCACGTACATTACACTTTTCTTTTAATAAATTAATTTTTATTAATTTTCAGAAGCAAGAGTTGTTGAATATGTTGCGTGGGGAAGAATGAGAGGGGGCATAGTACGACAGTGATAGAGAGAGGAAAAGGTGTCCATGAACTGAAGGAGTGTGTTGGACGGAAGCTGGTGGATTCTCCAGGATATTGATAGGGAAACAAAATTATAATGTGGGTGTTGACTCCCCTCACTCCAGGGACGACACTTTAAAGGAAGACACGACATTATTGGGTGCTCGTAAACGGGATCTTTGGACAGTGGGATCTCTCGTAAACGTGATCTTTGGACAGCGGGATCTCTCGTAAACGTGATCTTTGGACAGCGGGATCTCTCGTAAAAGTGATCTTTGGACATCGGGATCTCTCGTAAACGTGATCTTTGATCAGCGGGATCTCTAGCAAGCGGAATCCTTTGACAGTGGGATCCTCTGACAACGGGGTCTTTTGACACGGGATCCTTAGTTATAGGACGGAGATATCATATTAGAGAATCCAGCTAGAGTGAATGTGGATAGGGGTTAAGACACATATCTTACCTGTTCACACTTCACACGTCTGCATAGGTCTGTGGTCCTGATTCTACTCTTGTCACTGAGTGAATGTGCTGTGTGTGGTAAGTATATAGATTTATAGTACTTGTTCATATATCTGTATATTAGTTTGCAGTTAAATTGTACTCAACCTGCTAGCTTACCTCTCTGTAAAATGGCCACTCCTAAACTAACCACTGCAGAACTAAGGTCAAAGGGGGAAGAAATGGGAATGTCGGGTTCTGCACTAACAGATTACATACAGGAAGTGGAGAGAGAGTATCGTCAAGCAGAAAGAGAAGATCGAAAGGCTGAGTTGGAATTGAGAAGGATGGAGTTGGAACAAGAAGCTAGAAAATTGGAAGCAGAACAAGCTGGGAGGAAATTTGAAGCTGAGCAAGCAGCTAAGAAATTTGAAGCTGAGCAAGCAGCTAAGAAACTGGAAGCTGAACAGGAATCTCAGAAAAGGGAGCACGAGTACCGGATGAGGGAACTCGAGTTGAAGAGTCAATCTAATGGGGAAACTGAGGAAGCAGTTCGAGGTTCTTCCATCCCAGACTCAACCCCAGCAGGTGGACATGGTTACCATGCTATGAAGTTTCCTCTAGCGGTCTACGAGGAGGACAAAGAGAAGATAGACCAGTACCTTCAACGCTTCGAGGCCATGTCTTTTGCTATGGGTCTGGACCGTGACAAATGGTGTCTTAAGCTATCCCAGGGATTACGCGGGACCGGCTACGAGGTTTATTCGCGCCTGCCACCAGGACATGAGAACAATTATGACGAATTGAAGACGGCTCTGCTGAAATGATTCGAGGTTACGTCACATACCTACCGGAAAAAATTTCGAGCAGCGAAACGAGAACCGGGGGAGTTGTTTGCCGCCTACAGTTTGCGTCTAAAATCCTATCTCCATAAGTGGATGGATTTGGTTGGGTTCGCACATGACTATGAGAGTCTGGAAGAGCACATGGTGGTCGACCAGCTGAAGAAGCAAATGTCTAAACCTCTCAGGACGTTCCTGGGAGAACAAGGAACAGAACGTATTGACCTCGTGACAAAATTAGCAGAACGGTTCGTCGAGGTACATGGGGAGGCAGGGGAAAATCATTCCACCAACACCAAAAGTCAGGAGAAACATGACAAGAAGAAAGCCAAAAACTCAGGAACCAAAAAGTGGGAACCTTATGTGCAAAAATCAGAGGATAGTTCAGAGAAGTAGAAGGAGGGAAGCAAGAGCACTTCAAGCTCTACACCAAAACGACCGTGGTCGGAGAAGTGGTGTTCAATTTGTAAGTCACCCTCTCACAATACGAGGGACTGCAAATCGAAGGCTAAGAGCCCTCACTTCGCAGCATGTCAAGTGACTTCCAAGGAGGTTGTCACGGAAAATGCCAAGGTCAACAAGGAAGCTCGCCACCAGGAGAGCTCACTCAAGTCCGGCACTAGAAAATCTAGGACAGGGAAATGGTGCAACCAATGCAAGTCAAACACACACAATGCTATTGACTGCAGGCGAAAGTCAGGAGACTCTAAATTCGTCGTGTCCCCCGGGAAACCTAAGGTGGAGCCCACTGAACAGGTCGAGGCCGAGGAAGAGACTCCAGACCAGGAAAAATCACCTGTAGTGGAATTGGTAGAGGTTAACGGTCGTCAAGTGGAGTGTTTGTACGACACAGTACTGGACGGGGAGGCCGTGATTTCTGCGGATCTGGTACATCCAGAACAATTCACAGGTGAGACCATGGAGATACAGCCTGCACAGCAGAGTGCTGTGGCCATGAAGTTGCCCATTGCTAATGTGGAGATTCGGTCAAGGTATGTCACCGGCACAATCAAGGCCGCTGTATTGACCGATCCCATTTTTCCAGTAATCCTCGGTTGCTGGTATGTCTTTCTGGGAATGCCCAGGAAGCCAATCCATATGGGAGCAATACAGACTCGCTCTCAGACGAGAACGGAAGAGGCAGAAGCAATTGTGACTAACCCACTGCCGGGGGAGCTACGAACTGCCCAGAGTGAGGATGCTACTTTACGTCCTTGCTACAAAAAGCTGCAGAGAAGTGCTGATCCACCAGGACGGGGGCAGTACTACATGAAGAATAGGATACTCTACAGGAGAGCAGGAAGGGGAGACAACCTATACGGTCAGTTAGTCGTCCCGAAAGGTCACCGGTCCCAGATTCTTCATATGGGGCATACCATCTCCTTTAGTGGACACATGGGTATTGCCGCCACCATGCAGCGAATTTCCTGCCATTACTATTGGCCGGGAATGACAGATGATGTGCGTCGGTATGTGAAGTCATGCCCTGAGTGCCAGAGGGTGGCACCGAAACACTGGACAGCACCGGTGGTCTTGGGTGAGATGCCCATCATGAACTCTCCATTCGAGAGGGTAGCCATCGATATCGTGGGTCCACTTCCCAGGACTAGGAAGAGGAACATGTATATACTCACAATGGTGGATTGCTGTACAATGTGGGGTGAAGCCATACCGTTGACCATGATTGACTCGAAACGAGTGGCGGACGCACTGATGGAGGCCTTTACCAGATTAGGCTTCCCTGATCAAATTCTGAAGGACAATGGGTCCCAGTTTTGTGGAAAACTCATGGAGGAGGTATTTAGGGTGTTCCATTCTAACCACATACATACCAAACCTTACCACCCTCAATCCAATGGACAAGTAGAGCGTTTCAGCGGCACATTGATGACAATGCTCAGGAAACTGGCACAGGAAAAACCTGATAGGTGGGATGAATATATCCCTGCAGCACTCTTTGCCTATCGGGAGGTTCCTCATGGCTCAACAGGACTACCACCCGCCACGTTGCTGTTTAGTCGTCCAATCAAAGGACCGTTGGAAGCCATGTTGAGGAGTTGGACTGAAGAGGGGACGTCAGAAGAAGTGATCTCTTCCTATAAATACGTGGAGGAACTGAAAGAAAAACTCCACAAGGGATGGACTCTGGCGAATCAAAACTTGAAAAAGGCCAGAAAAAGACATGCGGCTTACTACAACCGTAGGTCTAAAGACAGATCTCTAGAGGTGGGAGACAAAGTCTTGTTGCTACTCCCTACGGGAAACAACAAACTGGAGATAGGTTGGCAAGGACCATTTCCCTTGGAAAGGGTGATATCCAGAACCAACTATCAGATCCGGATCCGGGGAAAGTCGAAGATTTTCCATATCAATCTCTTGCGGAAATACGAAGAGAGACCGGGAGACAAGGCAGCGCACCTCATGGCAATGGCAGTTGCAGTGGAGACGGAAGTGGGAACCAACGAGGGCAGGGAATATCCCTAGGTACACCAGGAAACCTATAGGGATGTGCAAGTGAACCCTGATCTGACCTCTCAGGAGAGAGAAAAGATAACCCAGGTTCTCAAGTCTCATAAGGAGATACTGACTGATAAACCAGGACGAACGAGGTTGGTGGAGTTCGAGATGACTTTGACCACGCAGGAACCTGTTCGTCAAAAGGTTTATCCAGTGCCATTCTCTAAAGAAAAGGCCCTGGAGGAGGAAATACAGAAAATGTTGGAGGATGACGTGATTGCGCCATCCACATCCCCATACAACGCGGGGGTAGTTTTGTTACGCAAACCAAGTGGAGAACACCGGTTGTGTATAGATTACCGACTTCTGAACAGTCATACACAGTTTCAGGTGGAACCTTTGCCGAATCCAACTCAGTTATTCGATAGGCTCCATAAGGCTCGGTACTTTTCAAAGGTGGATCTGAGTCGGGGTTACTATCAGATACCAGTCAAACCGGAGATTCGACCACTGTTGGCTTTCAGTACACCCAGTGGACACTACGAATTCAAGGTCATGCCCTTTGGACTCAGCAATACACCCAGTGTGTTTACACGCATGATGAGGCTTTACTAGATCCTTTACAGGATCCGGCCATCATCTCATTCATGGATGATATTCTGATTTCCAGTGACAGCTTGGATGATCACTTGCAATCCTTGGAGAGAGGGTTTAATAGACTCAAGGAAGCAGGGCTTACCGCTCGTCCAACCAAGTGCATGATTGGCTACCAGACTCTGGAATTTCTAGGTCACACCATCACTCCAGGACACATTGTCCCAGAAGAGAAGAACCTGGAGAAAATCAGAAATGCACCAAGGCCAAAAACGAAGAAGGATGTGCGATCTTTTCTCTCGTTGTGTGGGTTCTACCACAAATTTATCCCACATTTCACTGAACTGGGAGCTCCATTGATGGAAACCTTGAAAAAGGGATTCCCGGACCAAATCATTTGGACACCAGAATGTGAGACTGCCTATAGCCAGTTAAAGGAGGCCTTGGTCAGCAAACCTGTATTACAGCTCCCTGACCTTTCCAAACCATTTGTGTTGAGAACGGATGCGAGTGCGATTGGGATTGGGGCAGCCTTGTTACAGGAAGGAAAAGACGATGCTTCTGTTTTGAAACCTGTGGCATACGCAAGTAAGAAACTTTTCCAGGCTGAGAGGAATTATTCAACCGTCGAGAGAGAGAGAGAGAGTGTGTGTTTGTCTCTCGTATGGGCAGTGCAAAAATTCCAGCCCTATTTGTATGGGGTTAAGTTTCGAGTCCAGTCGGATCATCAGCCCCTGATGTTCCTGGCTACTCCTCAGAAGCTCAACGCCCGTTTGATGCGGTGGTCGTTGTTACTTCAACCTTACAATTTCACAGTGGAGTATATTCCTGGGAAGGAAAATGTTGGAGCGGACTTCTTGTCAAGACACCCAGCTCCTGAAGAAAAGGAATGAATCATCTGGATTAAACTCACGGTGGAGAAGAGTGAGATGGATTACTCTCTTAAGAGTCTCACTATGTCACGAAAATCACCGTGGATTAACCAGTTGAGGATAATACAGGCAATCTGATTAAACGGCATGTTTGCAGGGCCCCAATTGTTTTTTTTAACAATACAGTAAAAACAGGTCGGATCCAAGCAGAAGTGCCCAGCTCGGGAGATAAAACAGTCCCGTCTGTCATTTAGAATTTCCCGACATCAAACGAAATGGCAGCTTTGCTTGTCACCACATGACAGAATGTGTGGGCTTGTTATTGGGAACATTGGGACACCTGCAGGACATCAATAACGTCACGTGAACAATTCAAGGCTGTTTGAAAAAACATGATTGGGGGAGACAGTGTAACAGTTGATTTAGGCGGACGTGCTTTGGCCCTGCAGTTATGGAGTGGAATAATGTCTACCGTGTGCGAATTAAGTTAATTTAATTTTACACTTGCCTATCGTGGCAAATGTAGATGTGATTTGATCGAACTGCAGTGTTGCCTAAGGTAGTTCATTTTGTATAATTAGTCCTAATTAATTTAGGCAGTAGCATGGTTGAAACTAGTTAGAGTAGTGAAGTGATTGTTGGCTCTGCTAGGATGAATAGGATAGCGGGGTGATATTTGGAGAGATTTAAGATGGGTTGGGAGATGGGGAAGGTGTCCAATGGGGGGGATCTTTCAGTGGTTTGCCCACTGAAGTTTTGCACTCTGTTTATGGGTCTTTCCTTGTCATCGCCTGATTCGGACGTAGGTGAGGAGCTAATATGCTCTATGACAGAGTTTAGTTAGCTAAAAAATAACAGAGCAAGGCGATAGGCTTATACTCAGCCGGTAGGATCAGTGACTAGTGCTATCACCAGATGTGTTGTTTCTCTAACAGGTTCCCTGCCAGTTACGAGGAAGTTCAACACTGGTTTTGAAGAAGTGCAACTCCAATTAGAAGAACACCAGTTGGACACTAAAATGTTTCTTACGGAAAATGAATAACGTCCGAGAAGAAAGATGGTATTATGTTTACGCTGGACTCATAATCAGGAGGGTTCACCATAACATGGCTCAGAAGAGCCAACCAATATAACGATTCCTGTGTGTTAAAGGTTCACCTAGGATGGGTGATGATTGTTGATATGTCACACATCATACAAACATTGTTAAAGGAACGAGAACATTAAAATGTAAGTCACATGGTGTGATAGATTCCAGTGAAATATTACAAAAGACATCATACTTGAGACTTTATAGACACTAGTTAGGATCAAGTATATTAACAATAACAGTGATACCTAAGTACACACAACAAAGGATTCGTACATTTTTTAGGAACGATAGGAACTTATAATGTGTAGTGTGCAACCGGTCCATGATCAGCTGTAATTACAAACAGTATCTATTTCGGATGATCAGGAAGATGGATTACCAGGTAGCTACAGATGACAGTCGGTGTCCGGCAGGAGGGATACAGCACTGGGTGAGATGGACTTGTTCTGACTTAACGTGCTGTGGTGTGTCCTTGCAAGGATGAACTGACTATGCTATTATCTGAGGGTCCGATCCTACACACATTATAGAACACATCACACATTTTCTTCGCATACACGTCTCACGTACATTACACTTTTCTTTTAATAAATTAATCTTTATTAATTTTAGAAGCAAGAGTTGTTGAATATGTTGCGTGGGGAAGAATGAGAGGAGGCATAGTACGACAGTGATAGAGAGAGGAAAAGGTGTCCATGAACTGAAGGAGTGTGTTGGACGGAAGCTGGTGGATTCTCCAGGATATTGATAGGGAAAAAAAATTATAATGTGGGTGTTGACTCCCCTCACTCCAGGGACGACACTTTAAAGGAAGACACGACACCCAGTACCAGGAAACATGTATGACAGAAAACACCAGCACCTGCAAACATATATCACAGAAGACACCAGAACCAGGAAACATGTATCACAGAAGACACTAGTACCCGCAAACATATATCACAGAAGATACCAGTACCAGGACACATGTATCACAGAAGACACCAGTACCCGCAAACATATATCACAGAAGACACCAGTACCCGCAAATACATATCACAGAAGACACCAGTACCAGGAAACATGTATCACAGAAGACACCAGCACCCGCAAACATATATCACAGAAGACACCAGTACCCGCAAACATATATCACAGAAGACACCAGTACCAGGAAACATGTATCACAGAAGACACTAGTACCCGCAAACATATATCACAGAAGACACCAGTACCCGCAAACATATATCAAAGAAGACACCAGTACCAGGAAACATGTATCACAGAAGACACCAGTACCCGCAAACATATATCACAGAAGACACCAGTACCCGCAAACATATATCACAGAATACACCAGTACCCGCAAACATATATCACAGAAGACACTAGTACCCGCAAACATATATCACAGAAGACACTAGTACCCGCAAACATATATCACAGAAGACACCAGTACCAGGAAACATGTATCACAGAAGACACTAGTACCCGCAAACATATATCACAGAAGACACCAGTACCCGCAAACATATATCAAAGAAGACACCAGTACCAGGAAACATGTATCACAGAAGACACCAGTACCCGCAAACATATATCAGAGAAGACACCAGTACCCGCAAACATATATCACAGAATACACCAGTACCCGCAAACATATATCACAGAAGTCACCAGTACCCGGAAACATGTATCACTGAAAACACCAGTACCAGGAAACATGTATCACAGAAGACATCAGTACCAGGGAACATATATCGCAGAAGACACCAGTACCAGGAAACATATATCACAGAAGTTATTTAGTTGCATATCCTTTACAGGACGTCGCAGTCAACCCCATCATTTTTGGCTGTTCGTGATTTCTTGGTAAGTTTACGCTCAGTAGTTTGCCATTGCTTTCTAAACAAGTGGCACCTATACCATTTTCAGAAAAAACCAACGCAGGGCGTTCTTCTGCCAAATCGCATGCACCTGTGTTTCGAACCCGGGTATGCCGGATTACGATATGCGTCCGAAACTGTCTTCGCCACGGAGCTGTCACAGAAGAGATAATGCAATCTTGTCCTCCTCTTTGTACCTCACACTTGTCTGTTGTTTCACCAGCTTCTCTGACAGCTGCTTATTTTTCGTGATATAATGATTCAATTCTGTGGGTCGGATTTGCTGGACACCCCTTATCCCTCATGATGCTGCACATTCTCAGGATGATTAACACCGTCGAAGGCTTTACTGATATTTGATGAACAAGTTTGAAGAGTTACAGTGTACTTTTCCCAAGTTCTCAAAGTTGGTTTTCAAGTTCTCAAAGATGGTTTTCAAGTTCTCAAAGATAGTTTTCAAGTTCTTAAAGATGGTTTTCAAGTCCCCAAAGATGGTTATCAAGCTCTAAAAGATGGTATTGAAGTTCTCAAAGATCGTTTTCAAGTTCTTAAAGATGGTTTTCAAGGTGAAGTTTTGGTCCTAGTTCCTCTACAATGTATTTTTTTTTGGGGGGGGGGGGGGGGGGGGGGGGGGGGGTTGGCGTTCGCTCACTTTGAACTCAAGAGTAGTCCATACGCGTACTACTTCTTCTGTTGCTGGACGGATGTTTGCGTGTGGATTAGCTTGGCATATTGCCAGTGTCGTTCGCCATTAGGTGAACCCATTCCGACTTCTGAGGTACTTGAAATTTAAGTCAGCAGGTCAAGGATGAGAAGTCAACATTATAGTCCAACTAACCTGTTGAACCCGCTACCCCGGCATCAGCACGCCGGAAGTTTAAGAAACCTGCGGCTATGTCTTTTAATTCATATTTTGATTTACCTTCAATCTTCTTCGTTCTGATTCGCAGGAGACACTGAAAACAATCAGTCAAATAAATCCATACATCGTTCATGAGTTGTTGGGGAAGCAATGCTCTGTGTATGCTAACCCGTATAGTTTTCTCAGTGGTGTGATGGTCTTCTTCTTCTTTCGTTCGCTTTAAATGTGTCTATAACTGCAATGTTGTCTCTTAAATTAATTTGACTATGTTAGGTTTTAGTTCACTTATTGGTCCATAGAGTTCATCTTCCACTGTTGTTTCTCTAGACTAGAAGGTTTGCTTAAATATGCTGTGTTCTGAGCAGTCTTGGAGTATGTGATTTACTGTCTGCGACGCAAATACACGTATGCACATGGCTATTTTTGCCAATCTTCACCAGGCGTATGATAATTTTAAACAGTACCAATCTCTTCTCCTTTTGCAAGATGGAAAACATGTTGACCAATAAAAAGATATCAATTGCAACGAGGAAAAGAGAACCTGTACTATTGTATTGATGTGAAGCGCGGACAATGAGCAGGCAAGCTGAAAAACATCTAATGACTGTGGATATGTGGTTTCTGAGGAAAATGCAAAGAATACCATGGACAGACAGAAAAACCAATGACCAACTCCTACAAGAAACACATAAAAACCGTAAACAGATTAAAGAAATTAGACATGCACAGTAAAAAGGTTTTTGACACCTTATGGGAAGAAATAAATTGGAGAACTTGGTGACAACTTGAACATTGAGAGGAAATGAACAAGGGGAAGGCAGAGAAGTAAATACCTGGATGGTTTGGCCACGTGCCATGGTTGAGACAAGAACACTGAGCTGATCAACTACTCTGGTGATCGCGTGAGATGGCGAAACATGACCGCGCACGCTTATCAGCACGGCACATGATGATAATGATTGTTTCTCCAATCTTCATGGGATGAACAGGTTCTGTGCAGAACGTCGCACACATCATGGCCAGTCGAAAAGACGCTGGATCCCTAGCTAGTTCTTTTACTTCAAACATATTCATGGCCAGTGTGTCTGCAATGTTCCTGTCCATTGTCGTGCTAGCCACCCGCGCTTCTTCTTCCGGGAACCATATCTTCCACAAATGTTCTTTCCAAATCACAGTCACGGCTATCGACAGATCGACTTCATTGCATCGAGTTTCATCTCATATTACCCGGTCATTATTTGCAGGACGACATGCCGAATACGTCGCACAAAGCACGACCTCCGTGGCTCCGTCGAGGTATGGCACTGTTTCTGCGCCAGTTTCCGCGCCAGTTTCCGAGGCATGGCTCTGTTTCTATACCAGTTTCCGAGGCATGCGCTGTTTCTGTACCAGTTTCCCTCCCCCGACGTGTCTCCACCTTGACGTGGTGGGGGAGCTTGCGTGTCCCATCGTCCCCATGTGCTTGCCGATGGATGAAAACTACATATCGGAAAGCTTTTGGGATAGGGGCCAGACTAAGAGAGACACAACCTGCTGCTCTGCAGGTAGACTGCGGAGAGCAGTCAAAAGTCAGGCGCACGAAGGCAGTGTTCCTGGTCCGGACAACATTCTAAGGCTCTCTATCGAATGCCTCTAGGCCACAAACCCTCGGATGTGAGAGCCGGGCCGATACCCACCTACCGAAAAATAGAGGTGAGATACTGAGCACGCTACATGCCCAGTTCTGATACTTGTTAGAAGGCTCTCAGCTGGGGGATATGAGGGATTCCCGGATGAGAGGGCCTGGCCGTCTCTCGTTCACTGCTGCACGGATGTAAGGTGCTGAGCCGGCAGCACATGTAGCCTACCTTGTGAGCGAGTACTAAAAGGCAGAAAAGTGCCTCAGTCGAATGAAATGTTACGAAAACTGTCTGTATCACTCATAGAGAGTGTAGACCAAAGTGGAAAAACGTCTCAATAACAAGAAATGGAACGCACGGCTAGCGAATCCATTGAGTGGTCCGAAGTCAAAAGCAAAAGCTTACCGAGTGGATGTCGCCCGCAGTCTGACCGTTCCTGTTGTGTGCATGAGCGACCAGTGGCAAGCGAGATGCCCAACACATGGAAGTGAGGAACTAAAGCAGCCATGAGCAGGACGTGGCAACTCCTCGGGTGAGCCCAGTCTCAGAGCAATATGTGCCGGCTCTGCAATTATGGAAGCCTCCTTGGATAGTGAGGGACTGCCCATGGTCTGCCCCTGCCTTCCCTTGAGGGTTGACCATGATGTCATTGACCGTTCTATCTTGACCAGCTGAGATGTGGGCGACATCACAACAATAAGTCTAACGTGCCCGAGGAAGGCTAACCTCATTAAAAAATGCCCGCTGAAGTCGGAAGTGCCGTCCTACGGGTGGCAAACTAAAAATTGGCACTACGCATTTACGTCCGAGTGAAATGTCTCGTCCGAATGTCTCTCGTGCTAGGAAGACACCAGTACCCGCAAACATATATCACAGAATACACCAGTACCCGCAAACATATATCACAGAAGTCACCAGTACCCGGAAACATGTATCACTGAAAACACCAGTACCAGGAAACATGTATCACAGAAGACATCAGTACCAGGGAACATATATCGCAGAAGACACCAGTACCAGGAAACATATATCACAGAAGTTATTTAGTTGCATATCCTTTACAGGACGTCGCAGTCAACCCCATCATTTTTGGCTGTTCGTGATTTCTTGGTAAGTTTACGCTCAGTAGTTTGCCATTGCTTTCTAAACAAGTGGCACCTATACCATTTTCAGAAAAAACCAACGCAGGGCGTTCTTCTGCCAAATCGCATGCACCTGTGTTTCGAACCCGGGTATGCCGGATTACGATATGCGTCCGAAACTGTCTTCGCCACGGAGCTGTCACAGAAGAGATAATGCAATCTTGTCCTCCTCTTTGTACCTCACACTTGTCTGTTGTTTCACCAGCTTCTCTGACAGCTGCTTATTTTTCGTGATATAATGATTCAATTCTGTGGGTCGGATTTGCTGGACACCCCTTATCCCTCATGATGCTGCACATTCTCAGGATGATTAACACCGTCGAAGGCTTTACTGATATTTGATGAACAAGTTTGAAGAGTTACAGTGTACTTTTCCCAAGTTCTCAAAGTTGGTTTTCAAGTTCTCAAAGATGGTTTTCAAGTTCTCAAAGATAGTTTTCAAGTTCTTAAAGATGGTTTTCAAGTCCCCAAAGATGGTTATCAAGCTCTAAAAGATGGTATTGAAGTTCTCAAAGATCGTTTTCAAGTTCTTAAAGATGGTTTTCAAGGTGAAGTTTTGGTCCTAGTTCCTCTACAATGTATTTTTTTTTTTGGGGGGGGGGGGGGGGGGGGGGGGGGTTGGCGTTCGCTCACTTTGAACTCAAGAGTAGTCCATACGCGTACTACTTCTTCTGTTGCTGGACGGATGTTTGCGTGTGGATTAGCTTGGCATATTGCCAGTGTCGTTCGCCATTAGGTGAACCCATTCCGACTTCTGAGGTACTTGAAATTTAAGTCAGCAGGTCAAGGATGAGAAGTCAACATTATAGTCCAACTAACCTGTTGAACCCGCTACCCCGGCATCAGCACGCCGGAAGTTTAAGAAACCTGCGGCTATGTCTTTTAATTCATATTTTGATTTACCTTCAATCTTCTTCGTTCTGATTCGCAGGAGACACTGAAAACAATCAGTCAAATAAATCCATACATCGTTCATGAGTTGTTGGGGAAGCAATGCTCTGTGTATGCTAACCCGTATAGTTTTCTCAGTGGTGTGATGGTCTTCTTCTTCTTTCGTTCGCTTTAAATGTGTCTATAACTGCAATGTTGTCTCTTAAATTAATTTGACTATGTTAGGTTTTAGTTTCACTTATTGGTCCATAGAGTTCATCTTCCACTGTTGTTTCTCTAGACTAGAAGGTTTGCTTAAATATGCTGTGTTCTGAGCAGTCTTGGAGTATGTGATTTACTGTCTGCGACGCAAATACACGTATGCACATGGCTATTTTTGCCAATCTTCACCAGGCGTATGATAATTTTAAACAGTACCAATCTCTTCTCCTTTTGCAAGATGGAAAACATGTTGACCAATAAAAAGATATCAATTGCAACGAGGAAAAGAGAACCTGTACTATTGTATTGATGTGAAGCGCGGACAATGAGCAGGCAAGCTGAAAAACATCTAATGACTGTGGATATGTGGTTTCTGAGGAAATGCAAAGAATACCATGGACAGACAGAAAACCAATGACCAACTCCTACAAGAAACACATAAAAACCGTAAACAGATTAAAGAAATTAGACATGCACAGTAAAAAGGTTTTTGACACCTTATGGGAAGAAATAAATTGGAGAACTTGGTGACAACTTGAACATTGAGAGGAAATGAACAAGGGGAAGGCAGAGAAGTAAATACCTGGATGGTTTGGCCACGTGCCATGGTTGAGACAAGAACACTGAGCTGATCAACTACTCTGGTGATCGCGTGAGATGGCGAAACATGACCGCGCACGCTTATCAGCACGGCACATGATGATAATGATTGTTTCTCCAATCTTCATGGGATGAACAGGTTCTGTGCAGAACGTCGCACACATCATGGCCAGTCGAAAAGACGCTGGATCCCTAGCTAGTTCTTTTACTTCAAACATATTCATGGCCAGTGTGTCTGCAATGTTCCTGTCCATTGTCGTGCTAGCCACCCGCGCTTCTTCTTCCGGGAACCATATCTTCCACAAATGTTCTTTCCAAATCACAGTCACGGCTATCGACAGATCGACTTCATTGCATCGAGTTTCATCTCATATTACCCGGTCATTATTTGCAGGACGACATGCCGAATACGTCGCACAAAGCACGACCTCCGTGGCTCCGTCGAGGTATGGCGCTGTTTCTGCGCCAGTTTCCGCGCCAGTTTCCGAGGCATGGCTCTGTTTCTATACCAGTTTCCGAGGCATGCGCTGTTTCTGTACCAGTTTCCCTCCCCCGACGTGTCTCCACCTTGACGTGGTGGGGGAGCTTGCGTGTCCCATCGTCCCCATGTGCTTGCCGATGGATGAAAACTACATATCGGAAAGCTTATGGGATAGGGGCCAGACTAAGAGAGACACAACCTGCTGCTCTGCAGGTAGACTGCGGATAGCAGTCAAAAGTTAATCAGGCGCACGAAGGCAGTGTTCCTGGTCCGGACAACATTCTAAGGCTCTCTATCGAATGCCTCTAAGCCACAAACCCTCGGATGTGAGAGCCGGGCCGATACCCACCTACCGAAAAATAGAGGTGAGATACTGAGCACGCTACATGCCCAGTTCTGATACTTGTTAGAAGGCTCTCAGCTGGGGGATATGAGGGATTCCCGGATGAGAGGGCCTGGCCGTTTCTCGTTCACTGCTGCACGGAGGTAAGGTGCTGAGCCGGCAGCACATGTAGCCTACCTCGTGAGCGAGTACTAAAAGGCAGAAAAGTGCCTCAGTCGAATGAAATGGTTACGAAAACTGTCTGTATCACTCATAGAGAGTGTAGACAAAAGTGGAAAAACGTCTCAATAACAAGAAATGGAACGCACGGCTAGCGAATCCATTGAGTGGTCCGAAGTCAAAAGCAAAATCTTACCGAGTGGATGTCGCCCGCAGTCTGACCGTTCCTGGTGTGTGCATGAGCGACCAGTGGCAAGCGAGATGCCCAACACATGGAAGTGAGGAACTAAAGCAGCCATGAGCAGGACGTGGCAACTCCTCGGGTGAGCCCAGTCTCAGAGCAATATGTGCCGGCTCTGCAATTATGGAAGCCTCCTTGGATAGTGAGGGACTGCCCATGGTCTGCCCCTGCCTTCCCTTGAGGGTTGACCATGATGTCATTGACCGTTCTATCTTGACCAGCTGAGATGTGGGCGACATCACAACAATAAGTCTAACGTGCCCGAGGAAGGCTAACCTCATTAAAAAATGCCCGCTGAAGTCGGAAGTGCCGTCCTACGGGTGGCAAACTAAAAATTGGCACTACGCATTTACGTCCGAGTGAAATGTCTCGTCCGAATGTCTCTCGTGCTAGGAACAGCTCTGACTACCTAGTTTCCGAATGCCGCTCTTGTTCGGAACAGCTCTGACTAGGTAGTTTTCCGAATGTCCGTCGTGCCTGGAACAGCTCTGACGGGCACAAGGACAAGCACATGTCCGAAAACTCGCTGAGTGGATACCGTCTGCAGACCTGTCTGGTTTGTGCGGGAACGGCCCGGGGCGAACGAAATGCCCAATATATTGAAGTGAGGAATTAAAGCAGCCATGAGCAGGACGTGACGATTCCCTCGGTGAGCCCAGCACCAGAGCGTTATGTGTCGGCTCTGCAATTATGGAAGCCACCCAGGATGGCGGAAAATGCTATGGACTGTCCCTGCCTTCCTTTGAGGGACGATCGCGAAGTCTTAGACTGTTCCAACTTGACCAGCTGGGAGGTGGACGGTACCACAAAAGTGAGAATCTCCCAGGAATGCTAACCTGGTCAAAAATGCACGCAAAAGCCGGATGTGTTGACCTAAGGGTTTTCGACCCAATGGTGCCTAACGCACACTGCAATCACATCTGGAAGGGGAAAAAACACTCCGGATGAACGCAAAGAAGAAGAAGTACCAATTTCCGAGGCATGGCGCTCTTTCTGCGCCAGTTTCCGAGGCATGGCGCTGTTTCTGCGCCAGGTTCCGAGGTATGCGCTTTTTCTGTACCAGTTTCCGATGTATGGTGCTGTTTTTGTACTAGTTTCCGAGATATGGCGCTGTTTCTGTACCAGTTTCCGAGGCATGGCGCTGTTTCTGCGCCAGTTTCCGTGGCATGGCGCTGTTTCTGTGCCAGTTTCCGAAGTATGGCGCTGTTTCTGCACCAGTTTCCGAGGCATGGCGCTGTTTCTGCGCCAGTGTCGGATGTATAGTTGTTAGGACAACCCCAAAGAGAGAAACGATACTAAGTTCCTCTTTCTCAATGTGATCCTGCCCGTTATAATTAATTTAGCTGTTACTGGCTCAGTCTTGAGACCATAAATAGGGTTTCGGAGAACCAAGAAATACCTCCAGGAAATAACTGAAAAGTTTTTCTCTGAATACCCAAAATATCTTTTTGGTGGTTTCTTGCCTCTCCTCTACCAACTGAATAATTACTAATCAAGGGTTATTAAATAAGACAATTTTACTACGACAATAAAACTCTCAAATGAGAAAATGACCCTTATTTTCATAATTTATTATACATAAATGATGATATTTGGTCATACATGTCATAAAATATGAATCCAATTCACAACAAATTTCATATACATATATTTCATTATCACTACCAATGACCTTGATGCCTCGACCTTTCCGTTAATTGACATCAATGATAGTCCAATTCCTCATTGCTAGAGACTATTCATCTTCCCTTGGGGTAGATTGAGTCTGAAACTGGGTATGCAATCAGCGTGCTCTATTACAGAGTTCTTGGATCCCTGTGGTCAATAGTTTCCTGAAATTATGTATTTTCCAGTTTTTTAGATGGTTGATTTTCCAGGTACTAATAGGATAGAGGCTCTAGGTTCTTCACCATCAGGCACAAGACTAAATTCTCTATGTTACCTGTCCTGTTTAGTGGAACTTCTTGCAGGTAGTATTTTGCCTCACTATATAAGCTGACTCACTCAGTCAAGCTGCTACATTCAGCCAAGCTGTTACATTCACAAATTCAGGTCTGGATCTAGCTATACCTAGCCACTACCTGAAATTTCAGCATCAATCATAAATCTAATGATATCATCAATATGACATTAGAAATGAAATGCTATAAACTCCTAAGAACACAACAAGTGAAATCAATAAAAGGAATCTTGTTCCTAGAGAAAAATAAACATAGGAGACAGATGGTCTTGGTGTTCTCACAGAGTTATCACCAATAGAATTGATTGCTCTCCATCCAATCTTCCATTATAAGGTGTTGAAGGTTTAGACTAGCATATGTGCAGTTTCATCTTCACCTATGCCTGTCATCATGGTCTCCCGGTTGAGTAGTACCTTGATTGATGTGGGATTCGACAACTATGTTTACCATCCTCTTTCTCTGCATCTTCTTCCATTAAAGAAAAAGGGCCTCATATATTAAAGGGTTTAAACATCATTCCCCATTGCAATGAGTATTTGATTATAAACAATATAAGTACATCATTCTCATCATTATCATTGCATCATTATCATCGTCATCCTTTTTATTACAATCGTCATCTTTATTACAATCATCATCTTCATTACAATCATCATCATCATTACAATCATCATCATTCAGGACACACACAACTAGATGTTTGTAACCTGAGTTTTATGTAATACAGAGTGGTGTCATTCAGAACCCTATGATTGTTACATGAGTGATATGTAATACAGAGTGGTGTCATGCTTAAGACACACAACCAGATGATGGCAACTTGAGTGATATGTAATACAAAGTGGTGTCATGCGTCGGAGTGCACTAAATCCTTAATTAGTGTATGGGTTATGCCGAACACGTTCTCTTCTGATAGACAGGACATTACAAATCAAAGTTGCCTTCTATCATGAGATTGATTGCTAGCTTATACTCCTTCTCAGCGTGTCTCTTCATCTCACTCATACTCATTCATCAGAAATCATTCTATTTTCCTAGATGATAATTAGTCATACTGATGGGTTCACAAATGATACAATCGCATCTCTTTAACAATAATGCAATCACATATGAATCACCACAGGCATTCTCTCATCAATTACATAGATTTATGTGATCATTAGGCATAGTTATGAGATTCACAAATGATGATTCCTCATGTTTAACAATAATGAAATTACAAATGGACCACCACATGCATGCTCTTCTCAAATACATAGAATTATGTGATACACCCAATCCACATTCATTCATCATGAATCATAGCCATTCGTGCTCAGCGGTTGATTAAGCATTATTTGTTATCACAAATATTAAATCCCCATTGTCAACGTCCTAAAGACCTAGGGAAATGAAACTCGGGTTCCGACAGGCAACAAACTCCATTCTGATACTTTCTGATATAATTTATTCACAGTAATCTGGCGAAGAATGGGTTTCGCAGCCAGTTACAATATTTACGATATCACAGGAGTTCATAACAAAGCAATCATACACATAACCATCACAGCAAAACTCTATCAACTATCTTATAATCAACAATCCATAAATACACTTGGTTTCTATCTATCAAGTCCCCCTTAAGCTAAACCCTCCTTCGTCCTCGGTGTCCAGTCGCTGTCTGCCCTTCGACGTGTGTCGGGTGGACACGGGGTGTAACTCTCTTCGAGCTTCTCGTGGAAAAGGTCCTGGCACGCTGTAGGCGGGTTCCACCTGTGTCCACGGAGCTGTAGGCAAACTGACCCATCATTCTCGAAGGCTCGAGATTGTTCGAGCGTTCGAGTGATTACGTTTACTTCCCTTATATTGGTGTTATATCCCTTCTATAAATCCCTTCTAACTTTATGTCCATACCTACTCTATGTGAAACCTTGACAGGGTTCCCCTCCCCGCCGTTCTTGTGGGTTACTATATGCTAATTAGTCTGAGCTAATTCTGTCATGGGATCACATGAAGTTGGTGGTTGTAGTTTCGTGGATGGGAACTTAGTAATCCATATACTTGTACTAATAACTCATGTATTTCCCAGTACAACAATTCAGGGTGATTGCTGAAAAGCTCCTATCTCTTCCATATTCCTAAACCTGATACCCGACCGAAGTTCCCTGACGTTTACAGTTGTATTTGCAACCGCGCCCTTCTCAAGTATCCATTTGATACCAGGATAATGAACTCTGTATTAGAGAGTTTCATCAAGACAAATTGTCTTGGCTTATGTAAGAATACCTGCAATTCTTGTCCTGAATGTGTATTTTGATACACTTTTACTTCCGTATGTTTTATAGTGCCCAATATATATAATCACTTTTGTTTTCTCCCAAGTAACTACTTATGTACTTGTTTGCCTGTTAGTGTGTCTATTCCCTGTTTACTTGCTGTAATAAAGTGTATGTTATTTACTTGTTAGTGTTTAGTTTTATGAGTGTATGTTTTACCTAATGTGTAAAATGTGTGCTACGTGTGTGTATGTGGTGTAGAGTATACTTCTAAGCGTCACGAGTTGGAATATCCTTTATCAGGAATTACGCCATCTGTGTAACGCATGAACGGGCATTCAAACAGTGATGTTACATAAAGGAAAAAAAATGAGTATCGTTTAGAGATACAATACGCATGAAACCTATGGGACTTATCTGATTTGCTGGTTTCTTTGCTGTAGTGTTGTTTTTTGGTTCTCCGGTTCTTTCGCTACTGCTGGAGAACAAAGATTAGTATCTTGTCACAGTTATTATCCAGTCATGTTAATGTTACATTTTATAAACATAGTTTCTAAGTAATTTTTCTATAGGGACTACGATAGTTTATGAAAAGATGAGAAGATAGTCGCTGTAAACTTGAGACTTTGTCGTGTATGAATGTTAATATATTTTACTTGGCAAAACCAAGAGCTGTCGAGAAATTGAAGTAGAATTTAATCGTCTTGAGCTTGCCAAAACCGGCTTGAGGCTCCAAATAGTCTGTCAACGTCCTAAAGACCTAGGGAAATGAAACTCGGGTTCAGACAGGCAACAAACTCCATTCTGATACTTTCTGATATAATTTATTCACAGTAATCTGGCGAAGAATGGGTTTCGCAGCCAGTTACAATATTTACGATATCACAGGAGTTCATAACAAAGCAATCATACACATAACCATCACAACAAAACTCTATCAACTATCTTATAATCAACAATCCTTAAATATACTTGGTTTCTATCTATCAAGTCCCCCTTAAACTAAACCCTCCTTCGTCCTCGGTGTCCAGTCGCTGTCTGCCCTTCGACGTGTGTCGGGCGGACACGGGGTGTAACTCTCTTCGAGCTTCTCGTGGAAAAGGTCCTGGCACGCTGTAGGCGGGTTCCACCTGTGTCCACGGAGCTGTAGGCAAACTGACCCATCATTCTCGAAGGCTCGAGATTGTTCGAGCGTTCGAGTGGTTACGTTTACTTCCCTTATATTGGTGTTATATCCCATCTAACTTTATGTCCATACCTACTCTATGTGAAACCTTGATACACATGTTTAACAACAATGAAAATACATTTGACACACCTTATGGGTGCTTTCGCCCAAGACCCAAACATATGACCCATATAGAAATCTATTTACATCTCATGTGCTCATGTACTTTTCTGTTACACAATACACTAATTTCTCTTACCAATGTTGGCACATTTAAAATAGTTTCTTTTTACTGAACTAAGTATTCTTAGCTTCCTAAATCTTAAGTTAATCACTTCTTAATCACTGCTGGTGTGTTGGAGAATGAACAGGCAGACAGATTGGCTGGCTCTGCAAAACTTGGTGGAGTATTGATGCATGATAATGCTAACGTGGTTGCGGCCTTGTGGGAGCACGTGTACACCTCGGAGGAGCAAATGGATCACCATGGTCTGGCAAGAATGCGACAGCGTGGAGTGACGAGGGGATCTGGCCGATGCTCGACGCTTAGAGGAAAGGCTAGACGCACATGTAATCAGATTGCTACTGGTACTATTGAGGTTGGAACTCTTCGTTGGGTTCTGAGGATGAGGACGGAGCGCTTATGGGAATGCCCAGAATGCTGTGATGTCGGTTCCTAAATCAATCAATCAATCAATCAATCAATCGATCAAGAAATAAATTGTACAACCTAGGTTTAATGCTTACACACTAAATAAGTTGTTACCTTGGGAGAAAAGGAAACTCACTGTGGTTTAACCCTAATTTACAATTTATCCATGACTATGATAACTGAATATAATATTTAGTTTCTACTAAATTAATTTCTTAAGGACTAACCACATGGTTATCACATCCACTTACCAACTTCTTCTTGGGAAAAGATCACTTACTAACATAATGTAAAATATAGTGTTCTTACCTTCAACAAATTTGAGTGTATTCTTCACACTTGACGTCAGCAGATTTCGGACCCCAGACTTTATTTTGTGTATCAAGTTCGCTGGCTATTTATAGGCCTGTACTTCTCTCTTCCTATATTGCTAATCTTAAGATAGATGGTTTAGTGGAGAATACCCTGCCGCCAGCGGTTCATCTTCTTGTTTTAACGCTTGTTAGTGAAGGTTCTAGGTTTCTGTATACACTGATTGTTTGTTGCTTTCCACGCCATCTCAAAGCCTCGTGTTTTGGAATGGGTTATGACGTCACGTTCAATCACGTTGCTTGTTGTAAATGATCTTATGGATATTCCGTTCGATTTCGGAATCCTCGCGATTCCCACTTTGGTGATGCACACGTATCCTTTCTTAAATCTCGTGCTAATCCTTTCTTCCTTATACTTTTAAATTTTCAGTATCTTGATGATTGTTGGCGCTTGTTGTAAACTGGAGGGGTAATGCGGGGGAATGTTCACAGCCAAGTTTACGGCTTGCGAAAAATTATACCACAGCCAGTTTCCGAGGCATGGCGCTGTAGTTGCGCCAGTTTCCGAGGCGTGGCGCTGTTTTTGTGCCAGTTTCCGAGGCGTGGCGCTGTTTTTGCGCCAGTTTTCTTGGAGCCGGTTTTATGACGAAGGAGCTACGAACGCAATTCGTAATCCCTCAAACAGCGTTCAAAACACAGCTGCGGGCGATTTGGAGGCAGGCCGCATTGCGTTGATTTCCTATACAAAAGGTATGAGTGTCTGTCGTTCAGAAAGCAATGGCAAAAACCACTGAGCGTAAACTTGCCAAGAAATAACAAGCAGCCAAAACATGCCGCGACGTTCTGTAAAGTATATGCAACCAACTTTAATTTTCTTCGATGTTCAGATCTTGTAGAATTGTCAATATTTGTCTTCTTCTTGGCCCCGATATTCTAAGAAAATGTCTGTAGCGTCAGAGCTCAAAACCGAGTATTTACATTCGTAGTGATTGCGCAATTGTCCATGACTCACATCCACATGTTGCCACAGGAAAGATGCAAGTTCTCAAAAATGTTAGTTTATCTTGCTTGCCGGTGGTGTACAGTAGACTGTTTACTAATATAATGCCATAGGATAATATATTGCCGAATGGGAACTCCCATTTGGACAGAAGGACGATATATCGCCATACTGGTGTAAATGTGTTGTTTGTGTTGTTTCATGTATCTTCCGCAATTTCAATGCTCAGTGAACGGAAATATTATAATGTTTATTCAGTTGATTTTGGACCATGTTTGGTCTACACTTACGGGTACTTTTTGTTTGGTACTGAATCTGTTGATACTGTTGTATCTGTGCCTCACTACAGTCAGCCTAAGTCTGGATGATTTTGGACAGTCCGTGTTGTTGTTGTTGTTTTTGTTGTTGTTGTTGTTGTTACTGTTGTTGTTGTTACTGTTGTTATAGCTGTTGTTATTGTTGCTGTTGGTGTTACTGTTGTTGATGTTGTTGATGCCGTTGTTGTGTTACTGTTGGTGCTTTGGTTGCTGTTATTATTGATGTTGTTGTTTGTGTTGTTGCTGTTGTTGTTATTGCTGTTGTGTTACTGTTTTTGCTGTTGTTGTGTAGCTGTTCTTGTTGCTGCTTTTATTGTTGTTTCTATTGTTGCTGTAGCTGTTGTTTTAGCTGCGATTGTAGCTGCTGTTGTTGTAGCTGTGATTGTATCGTTGTACTTGCTGTTGTTATTGTTGCTGTTGTTGTTACTTTGTTACTGTTGTTACAGTTTTTGGTACTGTTGTTGTGTTACTGTTGTTGTTACTGTTGTTGCTGTTGTTGTTACTGTTGTTGCAGTTTTTGGTACTGTTGTTGTGTTACTGTTGTTGTTACTGTTGTTGCTGTTGTTGTTACTGTTGTTGCTGTTGTTGTTACTGTTGTTGCTGTTGTTGTTACTGTTGTTGCTGCTATTGCTGTCATTGTTGCGGTCGTTGTTGTTGATATTGTTTTTGCTGCTGTTGTTGCTGTTGTTGTTGCAGCTGGTATTGATGTTGTTGTTTTTGCTGTTGTTGTTGTTGTTGCCGCTGCTGTTGCTGTTGCTGCTGCTGTTGTTGTTGTTGTTGTTGTTGTTGTTGTTGTTGTTGTTGTTGTTGTTGTTGTTGTTGTTGTTGTTGTTGTTGTTGTTGTTGTTGTTGTTGTTGCTGCTGTTGCTGTTGCTGTTTTTGGAGCGAGAATATTCAGTTTTTGTTTTATTTGCCACTTTGTTGTTTGTGATTGTGTGGTTCTTTCTCCTAGTATAGTTTTCTAATTTTTTGGGGGGAGCGTTATTTAAAGACTCGATGCGAACCTGGAGGGTGATTGTTTACATTGGATGTTTTCTGTTTACCCCTGACGAGGTGTTCTGAACGTGCATGTGATTTCTCCTTGTTTTCACTTGTATACAGGAAAGTTAGAATGCCGGTCCATTACCCAGGGATCACGAGAGAGAGAGAGAGAGAGAGAGAGAGAGAGAGAGAGAGAGAGAGAGAGAGAGAGAGAGAGAGAGAGAGAGACAGAGACAGAGACAGAGACAGAGACAGAGAGACAGAGAGACAGAGACAGAGAGAGGGACACAGACAAGGGGAGCCAAAGGGATAGAGACAGGGAGACAAGGTGGGAGACGGGAAAAGAGAGACAGGAAGAGACAAGGAGAGGGAGCGAGAGAGGAATAGTCGGAGAAAGAGAGGAGAGTGAGAGGAGGATAGAAACAGGAACGACAGGGTCAGAGATAAGGAGCGCAAGATCAAGAGAGAAACAGAGAGAATGAGAGAACAGAGGGAAAGATGAAGAGGGGATCGATAGGGGTATAGTGATAGTGAGCGGAGAAGATTGAAGGGTAGAGAGGCAAAGTGAGTGAGGGGAGAGAACGATCGAAAGAACAAACGAACGAACGAACGAACGAACAAACGAACGAACAAACTTTATTTTCAAAAGGTTAAGAATTGGGCAAGCAGGCCGTCTAACAGATGAGCTCATAGAATTTGTGTAAAGTCCTACATCTAAATTCGACCGCATTAACTTTCAAATCAAACACCATGGCCATGATTCCAATCCACAGTTAACCACCAACATTACATTTGCCACAGTTATCAAGTTTGCTTTCCGCTTCTAGACACATTGCGTCTTTGACCATTTCAGTTCACAACCATATTTGCCGTAAGTCGAGATTCCAACAGGGCAAAGGGCGAAAACTCAACAGCCATTATAAAGAAATGAATGGACGCAAATCCCCGACTCAATCATTGACCCAGACTGGATTCAGCTGGGCCAGTTCTACAACCATTTAGCTTAGTTTACCTTCACGTCTGCCTTCTTGTGGGATGTCATCTTCCACTAGTCTCGTGACAGAAAGTCTACATTCCCTTTTCCTGTTTGTATTATTTTAATGTCTATCTGTGTTTAGCTGTCTGGTTCAGCATCACTTGCTTCTGTTTTTTCTCTTTCTGTAGTTGACTTTTTGTGTGTCTCTTTTTGTGATGTCTCTCTTTTTGTGATGTCTCTCTTTTTGTGATGTCTCTCTTTGGATGCCATTTACAGTCACAAAGTGTTGTTTTCTTCTTCTCATCTCCCCTTGGCTCACCACACTGCGCTCTCTGTTCTCTTTCGCTTTCTCTTTGCCACTTGCCCTTCCCATTTTCTCTCTCCCCCTACCGTTTGAGAGGTGAAGTGGGTGCGGGGGGGGGGGGGGGGTAGAGAAAGGGAGAAAGAGGAACGGAGAGTGCAAGACAGACGCAGAGAGAGAGAGAGAGAGAGAGAGAGAGAGAGAGAGAGAGAGAGAGAGAGAGCGGCATAGTGAGTTGTCTGAGGGGAACTGACAAGGAGAAAGTGAGAGGAAAAGGATAGGGAGGTGTGGGAGGGAAGTTTGGGGAGAGGGAAAGAAAGCTGGAGAGTGAACGGGAGAGAAGAAGAAACCAGTGAGAGTTAGAGATTTGGGGAGAACGAAGGTGAGAATGGAGAGAGATGGGGAAGGGGGAGAATAGATAGAGTGGACTGCAGCAGAGAGAGAGAGAGAGAGAGAGAGAGAGAGAGAGAGAGAGAGAGAGAATATATATGAAGAGAGAACATAGAGAGTGAGAGGGGAGAGAGAGAAAGGCGAAGAAAGTGAGAGACCGACAGAGAGAACGAACGAACAAACAACGAACTTTATTTTCAAAGGGTCACAAACTGGACACGAAGTCTCGTCTTACACGCACAGAGCGCGGGCGCGCGCACACACACACACACACACACACACACACACACACACACAAACACAGAGAGAGAGAGGGGGGAGGGGGTAGCTGATGTTTGTAAAGAAATGTCCTACATCTGAATATGAAAGCACTAAATTTCAAGTCAATCAAGTACGCATTCCTTCCCCGTCACAGTTAACCACCAACATTACACTTGCCACAGTTAACCACCAACATTACATTTGCCACAGTTATCAAGTTTGCTTTCAGCATCTAGACACCGCGTCTGTGACATTTCAATTCACAACTATATTTGCCGTAGGTCGAGATTCCAACAGGGCAAAGGGTGAAAACTCTACATCCATTATGACAGAAATGAACGGACTCAAATCCCCGACTCAATCATTGATTCAGACTGCATTCAGCTGGGCCAGTTCCACAACCATTAAGCTTAGTTTAACTTCACGTCTGTCTTCTTGTGGGATGTCATCTTCCACTAGACTCGTGGCAGAAAGTCAACATCCTCTTTTCATGTTCGTATTATTTTAATGTCCATCTGTGTTTGGCTCTCTGATTTATCATCACTTGCTTCTTTCTCTATCTTTTTGTTGTCTCTTTTTTGTTGTGTCTCTTTTTGTGATGTCTCTTTTATGTGATGTCTCTCTTTGACTGCCATTTACAGTCACAAAGTGTTGTTTTCTTTTTCTCATCGCTCCTTGGCTCACCATACTCCGCTCTCTTTTCTCTCTCGCTTTCTCTTTGCCACTCGCTCTTCCAATTCTCTCAGTCCCCCTACAGATTGAGAGGGAGAGGGAGGGTAGAGAAAGGGAGAGAGAGAGGAATGGAGAGTGCAAGACTGACGCGGAGAGAGGAAGAGAAAGAGGAAGAGGGAGAGATAGCAAGATAGGAACATAGTATGGAGTCTGAGGGGAACTGAGAAGGAGGAAGATAGAGAGGTGTGGGAGGGAGTTTGGGAACAGGGAAAGAAAGATGGAGAGTGAACGGAAGAGAAAGAGAAACCAGTGATGGAGAGGGATATAGGGCGAGAGAATAGATAGAGTTGACTGGGGCGGCGAGAGAGAGAGAGAGAGGGTGAGAGAGAGAGAGAGAGAGAGAGAGAGAACGAACAGACTTTATTTTCAAAGGGTAACAAATTGGGCACGCAGGCCCGTCTTACATTCGGCCCTTCCAATCACTCATCTTTCTTTCATGAACAGTGCATAGGAAAAAAACATTGTCACATGAATTTTGTAAACATAAACAATGCATATGACTATGTTATAAGACACATCCACCACCCACCCACACATCCCCCATTCACTCCAACTCCCCCACCCAACCACACACACATACAATACATTCCCCCACCCATCCACCACATCCCTATACATCTCCCCACCCACACACACCTCTCATCCACCACACATCCCATCCACCCACACCCCAAGCACACATACATTCAATAACCCACACATCCCCCACCTACACACATCTCCCCACCCACTCACATATCCTTTACCCGTCCCATTTCCCACCAACAATCACTCACCCAATATCCTCCTCCACCCACACACCTCCAACCACCCAACCAAACACACATTCCTCAGCCACACACACATCTCCCCGTCAACTCACATATTCCGCACCTACCCACACACAAATTCCGCACTCACCCACATAATCTCCCATCTCCCCCAGCCCACTCACTTATCCCGAGCCCACACCTACAAACATCCCCCACCATCTCCTAACCTGCACACACTCACCCACCCACATATCCTCTACCCACCCACACATCCTCTACCCACCTATCCCCCAACCAAACATCCCTTAACCACACACCCTTACTCATATACAATCACCCACCCACACATCCTCTACCCAACCACACATCCTCCACCCAACCACACATCCTCCATCCACCCATTCCCCCAGCCACACATCCCTTAACCACACACCCTTACCCATATACACACACATCCCCACCCACGCACAATCTCCCCACCCATACAAACATCCCTCACACACATCCCCACCCACCAACACATTCCCCATTCACAAACACACACCTCCCATCCACGCACACACAACCCATACATTCATCCCCTCACACATCCCTAGACACACGTACTTATCCCTCAACCACTAACACCCACACGTCCCTTACCCACTCATCAACACATACATCTCCTATCTACCCACCCACACTCACACATCCCAACCACCCATCTAAGCAAACATCCCCCACCCTCACACACATCATTCACCCACCCACAAACCCAACCACACCTTCACTTACCCACACAAACATCATTTATCCTTACCCAGCTCCCCTCCCACACAATACCACACCCACACACATCCCAAAGACACATCCCTCACCCACACACACATCTATCCACACATCTCCTACCCATCCACACATCCCCCAACTACAGTCACCCTCACTACCCACACATACATCCTCCATCCAGCCACACACACCCCACCCAGCCAGACATATCCCCCACCCACACACACATCTCCAAATCCATCACCCACACTCATCACGCACCCCTCCCCCAACCCACACACATCCCCCACACACATTCACCCACACATCTCTCACCCACACACACTCCCCACCCATCCACCCAAACATCCCACACCCACATACACATCCTCAAACCCACAACCACCCCCACCTGCACACATCTCCCACCCACCACATATCCCCACACCCACATCTCCCCACCCACACATATACCCCCACCCATCCCATAATCCACCATCAATCATCCACCAACATATCCTCCTCCACCCACTCACCCACAACCACCTAGACAAACACACATCCCCACTCACAAACACATCTCCCCATACACCCATACATCTCGCACGCACCTACACACAAATCCCCCACCCACCCACACAAACCCACCCCGCCCACCCACACACATCACGAATCCACCCACACACACATCCCCCGATCCCCCAACCTACTATTATGATCAAACTCCCACACTTTACACACACATACAGTGACGATTGTCGTGAGCATTGTCGCAAAATTGTAAAAAAAATGGAGAAAAATTGTACATATACATTTTGTAACTTAAAAATTAGTGATGCAATTCAACTCTCTCCCCCCCCTCTCTCTCTCTCTCTCTCTCTCTCTCTCTCTCTCTCTCTCTCTCTCTCTCTCTCTCTCTCTCTCTTTCTCTCTCACTCACTAGCGCTCTCACTCACATTACAGTAATGTTATATTATACATGATAAAATCAAGTGTCATACATACAAAATGATAATGTGAAAGATGAAAATACACAAAGAATATGGAATGGCATGTTACAGGACATGCGAGCACTGAATTCTCTCTCTCTCTCTCTCCTCTCTCTCTCTCTCTCTCTCTCTCTCTCTCTCTCTCTCTCTCTCTCTCTCTCTCTCTCTCTCTCTCTCTCTCTCTCTTACATAGGCACACACACATCCCCCCCCCCCCCACACACACATATCCCTCACATACACACCCATACATACATCCTCACATATAGACAAATACATGATGCCTCACATGATTACTGAAACTAATAAGAACAAACTCCTACACTTTACACACAATTTAGACACTGACGATTGTCGTGAGAATTCTCGCAATTGCAAGAAGTGGAGAAAAAAATTGTACATATACATTATGTAGCGTAAAAATTAGTGATGCAATTCAAATCTCTCTTTTTTTTTCTCTCTCTCCCTCTCTCTCTCTCTTGCTCTCTCTCTCTCTCTCTCTCTCTCTCTCTCTCTCTCTCTCTCTCTCTCTCTCTCTCTCTCTCTCTCTCTCTCTCTCTCTCTCTCACATCACAGTAATGTTATATTATACATGATAAAATCAAGTGGTATACAAAATGATAAGATGAGAATTAAAAGAAAAAAAATATGGAATGGCATGTTACAGGACAATCAGGTGGCATTAAACGATACCTCGTAATATGAAAGATGAGAATACATGAAAAGAGAGAGAGAGAGAGAGAGAGAGAGAGAGAGAGAGAGAGAGAGAGAGAGAGAGAGAGAGAGAGAGAGAGAGAGAGAGAGAGAGAGAGAGAGAGAGAGAGAGAGAGCCAGCCGTTAACATATTTGTGTAAAGAAATGTCCTATATCCGAATATGAAAGCACTAACTTTTAAATCAATCACGAACGCTTTCCTTCCACGCGACAGTTAACCACCAACATTACATTTGCCACAGTTTGCTTTAGCTTCTAGACACATTGCGTCTTTGACCATTTCAATTCACAACCATATTTGCCGTAGGTAGAGACTCCAACAGGACAAAGGGTGAAAACTCAACAGCCATTATGACAGAAATGAACGGACCGCAAATCTCCGACTCAATCATTGACCCAGACTGGATTCAGCTGGGCCAGTTCCACAACCATTAAGCTCGGTTTACTTTCACGTCTGCCTTCTTGTGGGATGTCATCTTCCACGAGACTCGTGACCGAAAGTCAACATTCCATTTTCCTGTTATTGTTATTTTAATGTCTATCTGTTTGGCTGTCTGGTTCATCATCACTTGCCTCTTTCTCTTCATTTTTTGTTATCTATTTTTTGTTTGTGTCTTTTATGTTTGTTATGTTTGTTTTTTTTTGTCTTTTTTAAATGTCAGTTTGAGTTACACGACGTATTTCATTCGTCTCTTCTCTCCTTGGCTCTTAGCAACCCCACTTATAGAAGAGTGTTTGACAAAGTGAATGAAAAGGAATGACGGAGCGAGGCGTATGATGGGAAGAGCGAGCGAGAGAGAGAGAGAGAGAGAGAGAGAGAGAGAGAGAGAGAGAGAGAGAGAGAGGGGGGGAGGGGAAGTGAGAGGATACCATCGATCTGACGTTGTACAGAAGAAAACAAAAATGACTGTAAAAGTCGCCATGACATTACCTTACCTAAGATCTGCCAGTTATCTACATCTATGAACATGTCTGTCAGGGTTGTTACACGCAATTCTAGCATGCACGACCATTATAACACGCATGGCCGCTGGGGGTTTTCCGATTATTCTTGTGTTATGTCTGCAAAAGCCGGCGATTCTCAAACGTCAGTGCATGGGGACATGAAAGTTTTATCAAAGACCTTAGAATTAAAAAAAAAAAATATCGTAAACAACAAAACGCCATATAGATTGATAATGAAGTAGGTCAAAATCAGCCTGTTAAGAGAGGTGTGGGACAAGGATGTGTAATGATCTTTTTTTCCTTATACAGTGAAAACATTTTCAGAAATGTAGACGATATGTGAGAAATCAACATTTTCATAAATGTAGACGATATGTGAGGAATTACCAATAGGGGTGAAACATCAATAACATTAGATATGCGGATGATACAGTTTTGATTGCAGATAATGAACAGGATCTGCAACACTTAGTAGACGCGGTTATTGTACATAGTGAACAAATAGGGATAGATTTAAATTGTAAGAAGACACAGATTATTCTTCGTCCCTAGGAAGAAATAAATACAAAAAATAAATAAATAAATAAATAAATAATAGGGGGGTGTGGGGCTGAGTGGTCTAGAGGTCTGGTGTCCACTCGAGTGCTGGAGGTCCCGGGTTCAACCCCCTCTTAGGGCAGGGATTTTTTCACATGGACTTCTAGTTGGTAACAAAACTTTCCTATGGTCTCTGGGTAGTGAGATTGTTGCGCACGTAAAGCATCTCTCGGCAGTTGAAAATCGAAAAAGAGAAGTTTAACGGCGCTGCCCGGGCAAACTTTTGAGTTAAAAATCTACCTAAAGTATTTCAGGATCCTTGCCAGTGCTACGGAGTTCATGCACTGAGCTGAGTTTCTCCGGACTCAGGCTTGAGTTAGGAGTAGAACGGAGCACTTATGAGTTACACCCGTATGCCGTGATGTTGATCCTTCGATTTCGGTACTGAAATATGCATTTCGTGATGCATTTCGTGATCAGGATGGTGGTATATACATTCACTCACGCTCAGATGGCGGCCTCTACAATGCTCAGAGATTGAAGGCTAAGACCAAAATTAGGAGGGTACTGATCAGAGAGTTGCTTTTTGCAGATGATGCTGCAGTTACAACCCACTCTGAGGAAGAATTGCAATGTCTTCTATCTGCATTCTCCAATGCTTGTTCTGAATTTGGTTTAACAATTAGCAAAAAGAAGACACAGATTATGTCACAAGGTGCAGATGAGGTACCATCAATCTTTATTGACGACGCCGAACTAGAGATAGTAGACCATTTTACATATCTAGGATCAGTGGTAAATAGCAAATTATCCCTAGATCAGGAAATCAACACCCGGATTGGTAAGGCAGCAACAACAATGAACAGGTTAAGAAAAAGAGTCTGGGAGAACAGGAAGCTTACTGCCAAAACAAAAGTCCTTGTCTATCAAGCCTGTGTCCTTAGTACTCTTCTCTATGGCAGTGAAACCTGGACAACTTACTCACACCAAGAGAACAATTTAAACAGCTTTCATATGCGGTGTCTGCGAAGAATTCTTGGTATTAAGTGGCAAGACAAAATCACAAATACTGAAGTATTGGAAAGATCAGGTTGTGTGACAGTTTATTCCATGCTCAGTCTTCGTAGACTTAGATGGATAGGACATCTTAGGAGGATGGATGATGGTAGAATACCAAAGGATATCTTTTTTGGTGAATTACAGATGGGTAAGAGATCTCAGGGTCGGCCTCTACTACGATACAAAGATGTGTGTAAGCGGGACATGATTGATACAGGCATTGATAATGCACATTGGGAGCAAGTCGCAGCTGAACGTGTTGCATGGAGGGCAAATATCAGAAATGGAATAAAGTCAAAGGAGAAAATTATTGCAGAAATGTCACACACCAAGCGTTTGAGACGTAAGATGGTGCATGATGGTGGAAATGACCACGTGTTCGCATGCACCCACTGTGAACGGACATTTACAGCGCAAATTGGCCTTATCAGTCACACTCGCTACCGCCATAGTTAAAAGTTATTATGCCTTTTTAGAGCACAAACTATCGTCTGTCAAGACGGCAAGGTGCCAAGGTGATCCTTCGACTAAACTAAACTAAACTAAACTAAACTAAACTAAACTAAACTAAACTAAACTAAACTAAACTAAACTAAATACCACAATGTAATTAACGGGTAGATGGGAATTCTTAAACACTTGAATAGGTGCAACTATCTCGGAACAGTCATATCATCTGATGGGAGGCGCCTTGAAGAGTTTAGAACAAGAATATGGCAAAGGTAGCTTTTGCAAAATGGTAAACATACTGACAAATAAAAAAGTTGTCTATTACAGCGAGAAAAAGAGTGTTAATGTATTACATAGAACCTATACTTTTGTATGGATTTGAAACGTGGACAATGTGCAGACAAGCTGAAAAACATCTGATAGTGGAAGTGTGGTTTCTGATGAAACTGCAAAGGATATCATAGATAGACAGAAAAACGAATGAGCTAGTCCTGCAAAAAGCAAACGAAAACCGTAAACTGATTTGAGAAATTAGACGTCGATAGCCACAATTTTTTGGCACATTAAGAGAAGAAATAAACTAGATAACTTAGTAAGATTGAGGGGAAAATAACAAGGGGAAGGAGGAGAATAAATACCTGAATGGCTTGGCCATGTGGCATGCTCGAGACAATGAACACAAAACTGATCCACGACTCTGGTGATCGTGAGATATGGCGAAACATGACCGCCCACGCTTACCAGTATGGCACATGATGATGAATGATTTCTCATTGCTTTCTGAGCAGCCGACATCTCATACCACGAAAAGCAATACAAAGCGACCTACTTCCAAATCCCTCATGTCTAGCTTTGAACCCACTTCTCGGTATGTCGAGGAAACAACGTGTGTCACTATCCTCTAATCCACACGCGCCGGTTGATCCATACAGCAGAACTAATTTAACACTCACCTCGCCTTTATTCTTCCTTGTATTTTCATTCTAACAGCTGTGTCCTTGCATGAGGTGAAATCTAAAAAGCCGGAACTATCAATTCCCTGAACAGCTGGCGCTAGTTCTGCGACCGGGCCACTGCACCTTGTCCATCCTGCTATTCTGGTCCAGTTACCATATTTGGGGCAATTATTTGTTTTGTCCGTATTTTTTTTTTTTAAATAATATTTGTTCACTCGTTTTGAACTCACGCGTAGGCCATACTTTTAGCAGCACTGGACTGATTTTTTGCGTGTTGATTAGCGTGCCCTATTACCAGTGTCTCTCGCCATCAAATGAACCAACTCCGATTTCACAGGTTCTTGTAATTTACGTCCCCAAGTCAAGGACGAAAGGTCAACATTTTAATCCAGCTGACCGGTGTAGGGGTTAAACCCGCTACCTCGGCATCAGCACACGGCATGTTTAAGAAAGCGCGCTCTTATCCTATTGGCCAAAATTATCCCTATTCCATACTGTTAGTATTTAACTATTTAAGCATCTTGTTGCACGTTGCCGTATTCACGTGCGATCCATTCGCCAAGGTCTATCCAGTCCTGGCATGGGCTTGCTTCTATCGCAGTGAGGTCGGTCTAGACACTTTCTTCCCAACCTGTTCTACGGTGACTGTGCTGGATAGATTTGGTACCCCTCTCCAAGCTAAACAATCAGCGGGTTATGCAAGGCCGGCGCTGTAACATCACATGTGTTCATTACTTAAAGTTGAGCATGCCATTGTCCAGTCTGATATGTCCCATCTGAAGTCGAAGAATGATGAAATGTTCCTTGTGGTCAGTAGTGCCGTAGTCGTCGTGGGGATAGCTTTGTATTAATCTGAGATAGCTCTCGGGAGTCTCCGTGGCGAAGTGATTAAGCCGTTTGGCTCGGTTTCCGAAGATTGTAGGTTCGATTCCGGGCCGCGTCCTTCGGTTCACGAGTGAAATTTTTCGGCGACTCCTGTGGGTAGTCGCTAGAGCTACGGAGTTCGTGCTTTGTGCGACGCTTTCCGCGCTGCGGAAAGAGACCGAGCCATATGGGATAAAACCCGGTGCAATGAAGTCGACCCTATCGACTTTTAAGCGACCTTTTTTAGATAGCTCATGTTGTCTCAAAGTATGAGACTTCCTTATCTCGATGTCCACCTTCCCCAGGAAAGAAAGAATGGAAGACAGACAGTCACACAGACAGTCACACAGTCACAGACAGACAGATAGACAGACAGACAGACAGACAGACAGACAGACAGACAGACAGACAGACAGGCAGGCAGGCAGGCAGGCAGGCAGGCAGGCAGGCAGGCAGGCAGGCAGGCAGGCAGGCAGGCAGGCAGGCAGGCAGGCAGGCACACCCACAGACCGAAGAAGGGAGGGAATGCTAACCTGCGTGCTTGCATGATTACGGAGAGCTGTGTGGTAGTGTTTATTGACTTGTTGTGTGTTTGTTTTTTATATAACCAAAACTATCGTGACAATTGAAACCAACATGAGGCGTTCTCCTACAACAGAGTTAGCAAAATCGTTTCTGTCCAGGCAATTTCCTTCTATGGGTGCTGTATATGTTCTAGGGCCTTCACATTGTGTAGGTCTGAATGCAAGCAGGAATACTGTTTCTCTCACTTAGCAGGCGATGAACTCTGGCCCCGAAATCTCGTCCGACCGTGCCCGTGACATTATCAGGGCAGTTTACTATTAATTTCACTAGCGTACAGCAGCGTTACTTGGCCGAAATGGCTCATGAGACATGCTTGGGCACTGCTTTTCATTCATGAACAATATCACTTAACTAGTGTGGATTGCTTTGCACAACTACAATGGCTGGCATGTCAATTCTCTCTCGTCTTCTTCAACTGTTCTTTATTTCTCCATTGGAGCTTGCATCCTTAAACAAATCCAAACCGTCCTTTCATTTGCAATGTCAATCTGTCCTCCCCATATTATTCATCTCTTCCTCTGTTTCTCTTCTCCGTGTGTTGTTAGGATTCACCTCGTACACTCCTTTAAATCATCATCCTCAAGTGCCTTTCCAGCTGGCTTAGGCGTTCATGTCTTTCGACAGATCTAGGTCTTTGATGTTCTGGATCATCTCTGCTGATGATATTCCTCCATGCCACCGTCTCAATCCATCCTGCATCATTTCTCTTGGTCTACCTCTGCCTTTCTTCCTAATGATCTTACCATTTGTCATGATGTTCTTCAATGCCTCTCTTCTCATTACATGATCAAAGAAAGCTGTTTGTCTCTTTCTTATTGTTGTATATAGTGTTCTAGTTTCATTAGCCTCTTTCAATCAATCGTTGTGAGTTACTCTGGCAGTCCAAGGAATTCGCAACATTCGTCTCAGGAACCACATCTCTGTTGCTTCTAAGTGCTTCTAAGTTCTTCCTAATTTGTTCATTTACATTCCAAGATTCATTACAATACAGCAAAACTGGTTCTACATAGCATTTCAGCACTCTATTTTTTACATTCAGGGATAGTGACTTATTGCATAAGACACGCTTCATTTTCTGGGTGCAGCTTTCGCAGCTCCTTTAAATGGGTAGATGTAAATGCTGTCAGCCACTACGAGAATCAGTCTCCTCTTATCATACCACCACAGGCGAACTACGCGCGACGTCGGTGCGTCCACACACAAATACACACACACACACGCACACACTTACACGCACACGCACACACTCACATACATACTATATGACAAGGAAGGTCATCAACCCACGTTACAATTTATTACAGAGCATGGAGGTCAGCATGACCGAAAGGATAAGACCGCTCATTCTGAAACATTCGGTGTGTTGCGAGGGACACTGGTAATATGAAAAGCTAATCCACATGGAAATATCAGTCCAGTGCACTAGAAGTAATATCACGTGTGTGGACTACGATTGAGTTCAATCCTAGAGAACGCCAACACAAAAAAGTAAAGCACATTTAACTTATTAAGTACCATGGGCTGATTAGTCGTCTTATGCGACTTCCCGTGTCTGTCATGGGTTTATATTAGGGCTGCGACCGATTAATTTAAATTTAATAGTTAACTTTTGAAAAATTAACGATTAATTAATAGTTAATTTCGATTAAAGCAAAACATATTTTTAAAAAGTCGCTTAAAAGTCGACAGGGTCGACTTCATTGCACCGGGTTTTATCCCATATGGCTCGGTCTCTTTCCGCAGCACGGAAAGCGTCGCACAAAGCACGAACTCCGTAGCTTTTAGCGACGACCCACAGGAGTCTCCGAAAGTAAACCGAAGGACGCGGCCCGGAATCGAACCCACAACCTTCGGAACACGAGTCAAACAGCTTGATCACTTCGCCACAACGAAAAATATGTAGTCACATAACTCACATTATAGTCATATTTGTCAAAAATCGAAATAACACTGGATTGTCTTGTCAATATGTCATCTAATAACCAACTATGCAAACAGACGAGTATGTTGACAGCATCTGGTTCAAGTGACGAGCGCGTTTTTTTTTAACAATATAACCAGCAGAGCTGAACTGTCGTTCACATAGAACTGAGGTAGCCGGGGTGCATATAATGGTCTTTGCAAGAATTGCCAATTTTGGATATGGATGTTCATTAAATTTCCACCATTGCAGAGGGTCAGCCGATTCAGCAACTTTCTTCTCCATTTTTTAAGGCAACAATTCATCAGATGAGTTGTAGACATGATCTTCCGTGTCTGAGGCAGACTCCATTAGCTTAATACGCTTTACATTTGGTTCACATATAGTTTCATTGTCAAAGTCAGTATCATTCGTTGCAGCAGTCTTCATCTGCTCATCATGAACATCAACTGCTATTTGTTGTTCATTTCGTGACCAAGTTTGCTCTTTTGCATCTTTTGACAAACATTTCAGGTATTTTTAGCGTGGAACAAGTGCTGTTTCAATTTGTAGTATTTCAATACTTGTCATATTAGCTACACGTTCACTGAAGTCATTAATACATGCTGCCTTAAATTTAGCTATGTAGCCCGGATCATCATCGTGTACAGTCATATGCTTTGTCAACGATGATAGCAGTGGCAATACACAGCTACATGAAACATAATCTTGCAAGCAGGACCGTGGTCTGACAGAATAAGTCCAACATTTTGATATATTTCAAAATCTTCTCACAATCTGAATCTGACAGTTTTGATTTATTTGGTTGTTTCGGGACTTGAGATTTAAATATTAAGCGCAACCCACTATTGGCAACGTTGATCGTATTCTGGTATGAACCTAAGGCCTATCCACGTCAATTCGGACAGTTTTGTATTGCTTCTTTTCATGTGACATGTAGACAGTTAATGCTTCTCTGGCCTGTAGAAGACTCTGTGGCATAATAAACATACTGTTCCATCTTGTTGGTACATCTTGCTGCAGCTTACACAATGGTGACTCAGTACAATTTTGCAACTTCGTTTTGTTTGCAGCACTATGTTTAAAACGTCCGATAATTTGTCGACATCCGGTGCATTTGTATAAGTGATAGGAGAAAATGTTTCGATTAATTGTTAAAAAAAAAACTAATCGTTAAAATAAATTAACGATTAATCGTTAACTTCCGCAGCCCTATTTTATATATACTTTTCCTTATGCAACCCCCTTAATTTGATATATACTACAGCATATCTGCTACCATATTAACAACTTTTAAGTCATAAATGTGATACTCCCCTTCTTCCCATTTTCCGCAATCCATTTTTCCTTGATCCGAACCTACTTTTTGTTAGGCATTGAATCTATTTAGGCTAGGTCTTGGTAAGTAGACAGCGGAGATGTGCTTTCTGAGACTAGGTCTCTGTAAGTAGACAGCGGAGGTGTGATAGAAATGATGCTGGACATCACAGCTCTTGAGATATTCCCATACGCCCTCCGTCCTCATCTTTAACAACAAGCAAGACTCCCAGTACAAATAGTACCTGGTGTAGTCTGATTGTGTGTCCATGTGGCCTTTCCTCTGTGTAATGAGTGTCGGCAGCATCATTCTCTCCAGGCAATGATGATATATCATCAGTAGAAGTGATCCCGAACAGCCAGTGCCAAGATCCGCGGGGAGACATGAACACCGACGCCACTTTTCAGGGCACTTGATGACGACAATGATAAGTGCTATTTTTCAACTTTAGAAATTGCCTAAAGCTCTTTCTTCCAGCGACGTCATTGGCCTTGCGTGTGGCAGAAACTGAGCGGGTTACAGCTACACAATGCATGCAAATGCCGTCACTAGACAGCCCTTTCCCCAAGTAGCACCAAGGGAATAGAAACATGCGTCTAGTTCAGACATCCTTGCATCACTTCGTTGGAATCACACAACAATGAACACGCATTCAGTTCTGGATTACTCATCAGTCGAATATTGGGTACTCCTTGTATGGTAGACGTTAATAAACTCTTTCTGTCCCACTTGGCTATTTAATTAATCCACTCTAAAACCGGCACTGCGGCGAAAGGATTTCGAAGGCAATTCATATCCCCGCGTATTTCGTTTGAAACACAGCTGCATGCGGCTTGGAAGCATCCGCGTTGCGCTGGTTTTCATACAATGGTGTGAGTACTGGTAATTCGGAAAGCAGTGGCAAGCTACTGTACGTAAAATTTTCAAGAAATCACAAACAGTCACACACATTAAAAAAATGCTTAGTTTGACTTCGATGTCTCGTGAAGAATATGCAACTAACTCTATCTGAATTATTAAACAATATCTGTCCCACCTCTTTGTTTCCTGAACCCACTAAATCCATATTATTACATAAACTATGTGTGTGTCCCACCTAGTTGTTTCCTTAATCCTCTCAATCCTTATTATTACATAAGCTATGTATGTGTTCCACCTGGTTGTTTCCTCAATCCTCTCAATCCATATTATTATATAAGCTATGTGTGTGTTCCACCTGGTTTTCTGAACACATTCAATCCATATTACGAGTATAACATATAACTATTTGTGTGTCCCACCTGGTTGTTTCCTTAACCCACCCTATCCATACTATTATATATAACTATTTGTGTTTCCCACCTTATTTCCTTAACCGATTCAATACATATTATTACATAAACCATTGGTGTGTCACACCTGGTTGTTTCCCTAACCCACTCTATCCATACTATCACATAAATTATGTGTGTGTGTGTGTCCCATCAATGAAACTCGTCGTGTTTATCCGGGTGGTTCTGTAACCCACCCTATCTACATTGTTACTTCAACTCTTTGTGTCCCACCCAGTTGTTTAAATGCCCACTCTGTTTAAGTGTTTACTTAAACTCGTCGTGTTTACGCGGTTGGTTGACCCACTCTATCCAAATTAATACTTCAACTCTTTGTGTCTCACCCGGTTGTTTAAATGGCCGCTCTATTTAAATGTTTACTTAAACCCGTCGTGTTTACGTTGTTATTTAACCAACTCTTTTCAACTTAATACTTCAACTCTTTGTGCGCAGCCCGATTTATTAATTCAACCACTCTGTGCAAACCAATACTTCAACTCTTTGTGTCCCACATTGTGTTTTAAATAGCCCAACTCTATCAAAATTAGTACTTTACTTTTTGCGTCTTAGTCGGTGATATTAATTTTCCCTTTCTTTCAAAATAATTTCTTAAACATACGTTGACCCACCCAGATGTGTCCTAGCCCACTGAAATAAACTTTACGGGTTCCACGCGGTTGTTAAAATCACTTGTATCAAAATTAGAACTAAAATGCTATGTTCATAAAGTTATAATTAGGATCGTGCCAATGTTATTAACGCCCTTAGATAGGTATCGAGAGCGGTGGACTTTGATGCCAGTGAATGCACTTCGTTGTCCAGAATGAGAGACTTGGGAGTTAGTATTATGACAGATACGAGAGGCACGTCGAGTGTATGAGGGGCCTCTGAAACCAATACAGAACTGGGACTATTAACTGCCGGATGCTGATGCATATGTTTGGGGGGAAGGGGGATCTGAGTACGTATGGACTTGTCCGGAGCGCAATGATGATACCCCAACTTAACTTAACTTAACTTAACTTAACTTAACTTAACTTAACTTAACTTAACTTAACTTAACTTAACTTAACTTAACTTAACTTACCTTACCTTACCTTACCTTACCTTACCTTACCTTACCTTAACTTAACTTAACTTAACTTAACTTAACTTAACTTAACTTAACTTAACTTAACTTAACTTAACTTAACTTAACTTAACTTAACTAACTGAATTAATTAAATTAATTAAACTAACTAAACTAACTTAACTAACTTAGCTGACCAACCAACCAACCAACATTTTTAGAACCACTGGAGTCATTCTTCTTGTCAAAACCTAAAGAGAATGAATTATTTGTACAGCCGCTAGAAGATTGCATGTCTACACAACAGTGACACTTGTTAAAGCTGCCTCGTTACTGCGTAATCGAATTTTATTGTCCCTTTATGCCATCCTTCTTCAATTTTCGAAATGAAGTTCTTTCGTATGTGATCTAAAAGTCCTTTATCCAAATGAATCTTCATTGAATAAGGACATTATATTTTTGTCGAAAGCAATATAGTTAATACGGAAACGATCTCAGAAATTAATTTAATTTTACAACGTGTGCACATCATCGGGGAAATTGTCTGCTAGCTGTAGTGTGCTATACAACTGCTGCAGACACTGTATGTTGTCGGACAGATGGTGCTCTTGCATGACATCTTTCGGGGAATTATTTACATCGCCATTGGTTGCCTTCGAGTGGGCAAATGTAAAAAGAGTATTCAATCAAGTGCCGTCACCACAATGAAGATTGCCTGTACGGGATCTCCAAAATGTTAGACAGAGTACTTAATGATTTTTAATTGGAAAGCTGGCGCGTTAGCGTGGTTGTTAGGGGGTAACGTTGATAATAACATTAGAGCGGCCAGACAAGTGTTCGTGTACTTTACATCTACGAGAGGCATCTGAGAATGTGACAAGAAGTGGCTTGCAACAAGATGTGTAAATAGTACATCTGTTAAGTATTACCTAGATTATCAATGTTCCCCCACAACAGTTAAGTATTACCTAGATTGGCAATGTTTCCACACAACAATTAAGTATCACCTAGATTATCAATGTTCCCCCACAACAATTAAGTATTACCTAGACTGGCAATGTTTCCACACAACAGTTAAGTATTACCTAGATTATCAATGTTCCCCCACAACAATTAAGTATTACCTAGATTGGCAATGTTTCCACACAACAGTTAAGTATTACCTAGATTATCAATGTTCCCCCCACAACAATTAAGTATTACCTAGATTGGCAATGTTTCCACACAACAGTTAAGTATTACCTAGATTATCAATGTTCCCCCCACAACAATTAAGTATTACCTAGATTGGCAATGTTTCCACACAACAGTTAAGTATTACCTAGATTATCAATGTTCCCCCACAACAATTAAGTATTACCTAGATTGGCAATGTTTCCACACAACAATTAAGTATTACCTAGATTATCAATGTTCCCCCACAACAGTTAAGTATTACCTAGATTGGCAATGTTTCCACACAACAATTAAGTATTAGCTAGATTATCAATGTTCCCCCACAACAGTTAAGTATTACCTAGGTTATCAATGTTCCCCTACAACAATTAAGTATTACCTAGATTGGCAATGTTTCCACACAACAATTAAGTATTACCTAGATTATCAATGTTCCCCCACAACAGTTAAGTATTACCTAGATTGTCAATGTTCCCCCACAACAATTAAGTATTACCTAGATTGGCAATGTTTCCACACAACAGTTAAGTATTACCTAGATTATCAATGTTCCCCCACAACAATTAAGTATTACCTAGATTGGCATGTTTCCACACAATAATTAAGTATTACCTAGATTATCAATGTTCCCCCACAACAGTTAAGTATTACCTAGATTGGCAATGTTTCCACACAACAATTAAGTATTAGCTAGATTATCAATGTTCCCCCACAACAGTTAAGTATTACCTAGGTTATCAATGTTCCCCCACAACAATTAAGTATTACCTAGATTGGCAATGTTCCCTCACAACAATTAAGTATTACCTAGATTATCAATTTTCCTCCATAGCAGTTACGTATTACCTAGATTGACAATGTACCCGTACAACAGTTAAGTATTACCTAGATTGGCAATGTTCCCATACAACAGTTAAATATTACCTAGATTGCCATGTTCCCCCACAATTGTTAAGTATTACCTAGATTGGCAATGTTCCCACACAACATTTAAGTACTACCTAGATTGGCAATGTTCGCACACTACAGTTCAGCATTTCCTAGAACGGCAATGTTCCCCTACAACTGTTTAGTATTTCATTGTTAACATCTCCGTGGTGACGTGGTGACGTCGTTTGCCTCATGCTCCACAGGTAGTGGGTTTAATTCCCAGCCACGACGTTCGGTTGACGAGTGCAATGTTTCTAGGAGACTCCCGGAGGTCGTCGCTGGAGCTAAGCGTCTCGTGCACTGTTCGACGCTTAGGCCTCTCCGCGGAAAGTGACCGAACCGAATGGGATAAAACCCGGTGCAATGAAGTCGACCTTCTTGTCTTCACTGTCATTAGACTCCATCCTATCGCCCTGGGGTAATAAAAAAGCTTAAGACATCTGCTATGCCAGTAAAATAAACATAGGCAATTTGTCTCCCTGAATTAACTCGAGGGTAATTGTGGTAAAATATGTAGTTTCTATCCCCCGTTATTTAGCCATTCAATTATCCTAAAGGACGGGAGATGCAGCATTGTATGCGGGTTTGCATAACTAAGCTAAAGTGGGACTTGCGGTCTGTGTCTCTAGTGTCTTAGATGTGAATACAGGAGGGACGATGACTCTGTTTGCTGAATAATGATAATGTGATTGGTTATGGTTTATGCACATTTATATATCCCTGAGGTCGATGTTGGCTGTGGTGTCTTTATGTAATATGTAGACGAACAGTAGAGCAGAGAGACGGGCACAAGAGTATTTAAAATACCAGGTGTTTGTAAAATCTCACAACACTTGGTATGTAGAACATTTTTGAAAAATGAAGTACATGGCGTCATCAAATAATGTGCTCCGCAGTCCACCGTGAAGCAATATGCAGCGAATGACTGTCGTCTGCTGGAGAAATTCTTTGCGCTCAAAACAGAATGCTGTTATCAACGGGGGAAAGACCTTTTCAAATTTGTTCAACATACAAAGTGTAGTGAGACTTCACCACACCCGGTAGTTCACATAGCTTGTGTTTAGTTACGAACTGTCTTAGAGGCCTCGAGGGGTTCCCCAATTGATATGTATGTGTAATACGTGTACAAACAACATTGGAACAGAAATGTTAAGTATAATATATGTGTACGTTAACTGTTAAATACTTTAAATGTTCGTTAATATACTGGGCACAGCATTACGGTCCAATGTGTTTGTGTGTTTGTTATTTGACCTATGTGAGTTTAAAATAAAATTCTGAGACCCATGGTGCTATTTCAATTGTTAGATGCGAATTCTGTCCGTATTCCATAGTTGTAGGTTCATGTGAATGATAGATCTGGCCAATAAAGACACATTTTTAGCGGTTAGTCATGCGTCGAAGTACTCTTGTTCCTACAGCGAGGCGCTATAGTCACGGAGGTGACAGGTTTGAACCCCAGTCGGTAACTACAGTTTTAACTTGTTATGTTGTCTAGTGCGTCCTCTAAGTCTCTACTTCTATCTTGTACTTCTAGAAGCGCCAAGCAATACATGTTTGTTTATTTATGGACTGTCTTAGTGGTCTAAAGGGTTGTCTAATTGATTTGTCACATAACTTGGACATGCAAAACACAAATGATTTTTAGAAATGAAACAAAACATTGGCAAGACGAGTAGAATTTGTCGGTTAACACGAGAAATGTGAACGGTCAAAAATACACCCAGCGGAGGTCAGCTGGCAGAATGGATAAGAGCATTTGTTCTTATACATCCGGTGTGCTGATGATGAGGTAGTGGGTTCAATCCCTACATCAGCCAATTAGACTAATATGTGGACTCCTCGCCTTAACTTGGGGACGTAAATTACAAGTACCTCTGAATTAGGAGTGGGTTTGTCTAATAGCGAGGGACACTGATAACAGGGAAAGCTAATCCATATATATATATAACATACATTGACTATTCACATTTTAAAATTATTTGTATATTCCTCTACATGTTTATAGGTTTTTAAAGCTGCTGAATGTATTTTCGACCTTTGACGTTCCCTTGTTAATTGGCAATTTCAATTCTCTTGCTAATTCCTGTTTCATCAATTCTGGCGTCCTTCTCTTTGCTCTAGACTTCTACTGTTCATCTACATATATTACTCATCTCATCATGTTCCTCTTGTACCTTGCGGTGTCGTGGTGTAGTATAAACAGCGGGAGAGTGCCCGCTTATGGGCTTCATATATTGATATTCCCATGGACTCTGCAATTCCCTCCGTCCATCGTTTATGTGGTATGCCGCTTCCTCTGCTTCCATCTATTATTACATTATTCCATATATTACATCTTCATATATTAATTACAATTACATCTACGTGTATTACATCTACATATATTAATTACAATTACGTCTACATATATATATGTATATATATATATATCTACATATATATATATATATATAATTAATTACAACAACGTCTACTTTATTACATCTACATATATTACATTTAACACACATGCATATTTAACAATTGACGGACACTTATGCTTACCAATCATCGGATACATGTACTTAACAATTAACGGACACTTATGCTTAACAATCATCGGACACATATACTTAACAATTAACGGAGACATATACTTAACAATTAACGGGCACATATACTTAAAATTTAACGGACACATATGTTAACAATTAACACACAAATATACTTCACATGAGCGTACACATGTACTTAACTATTAACGAGAGTGGCACCTTACAGTCTTGACAGACCAAAGTATGTGAGTTGGAGTGTGGCCAAAATTCCATCACAATGCGTGGGCAGAGCTTCAGAGAAACATGTGGTGCCCAAACGACATGTTCCCTCTCTCGGCCTTCCTTGCGCACTCCAGAGGAATGGGTAACCAATACGTCTGGAACAAGGTAGGCTGCAGACGCTGGCGGCTCAGCGTCAAAACTCCGAGACCTCGCCTCCACGAGCAGGTGGCGAGTGGTGGCCAGACCCTGGCACCCAAGGGACCCAACCTAGAGGCGTTCAGCCAAGTCCCACAGGTGAGGGCCTCGTACGCGCCTGGACCATAGGACGCGTACATCTGTCAATCACAAGTGTCCGGACCTGTGTAAAGCGTGTACTACCGTCAGACTCCCCGCCTGACTTTTGCGGATCCCACGACCACCGGGAATAGGCCCGCCGGAGATATCGCCGGAGATATTGCTCTTCTGTTGCGAGCAAATCTCCCATCCTTCCACTATGCGGATCTCGCGACCAGCGAGAATAGGCCCACCCGCCGGAGATATTGCTCGTCTGTTGCGAGCAAATCTCCACCGACTGTGACTGAATAAGTAAAGAAACGATATAAGTAGTGGTATTTCAATTGCGCTTGCACTCCCACCTATGCTACACCCTTCATGTGACTATTAACGTACACATATACTTAACAATTAACGAACACACATGTTTACTAATTAACATACACATATACTATCAATTTGTGGGCCGAACTGTGACATACAAGCATGATTTGATGGGAGCAGTGGGGACTCAGAACGAATGACTAACTTGCCATGTACCGGACAACCTCTGTTCTAACCAAATGTCACCAGCTATCCACAAATGCATTATATTTGTCAATACCGCGCATTGTAAGTGCATCTTTGTTTGGAAATGCCAACTTCTGATCTTATCTTGTGTCAGATTGTTTTCATGCGCTGTTTTCATGCGCTCTTTATGCAGGGAGAAGAATTGATACGTGGCTGTTTGCTGTCTAGCTCTACCTTGATTGGTTGACATAAATGATGGAATTTAACTCTTTAAAGGTGTGGAAGTTTTTCATGCTTGGTATTGGATTGTAGCTTTTGAGTTTTTAATAACCGTTAAAGTCTTGTTATTATCATCTGCCCTGCCGACGGGCGTAGGCCTTCATGTCTTTCTATATATTTAGGTCCTCGGTGTAGTGGATCAAATCTGCTGATGTAAAGCATGTTACGAGAAGAAGAAAACTTGAATTCTTCGTGACAATGGGAAAGGTGGAGGATAAGATAGATATGGGAAAGAGAAAACTAGAATTAGTCGTGACAACGGGAAAGGTGGAGGATAAGAGAGACAGGGGAAGACCAAGAGAGAAGATGCTCTGCTGATGATACGGGAATCTCCGTGACCAAGTAGGCACGCCGCTTGACTCGAAATTCGTAGGTTGTAGATTCTATTCCGAGCTATGTCTTCGGTTCACGAGTACAGTTTTCTCGGAGACTACTGGGGGACGTCTCCGGAACTACGAAATTCGTGCTTTGTGCGGCGCTGTCGGCAGGTCGTCATGCGGAAACAGACCGAGCCGTGTGGGATAAATCCCGGTGAAATGAAGTCGGTCCTTTTGTCTTTTAAACGCTTATGTTGCTGATGATATTCGCTCGATGCCCCAGTTCATCCAACATCATTTCTCTCGTTCTCCCTCCTCGGCGTATACTCCCATACTGATTTGATCCCTCACATCGCGACGATTTCTTTCAATGCCTTTCTTCTCAATACACGACCAAAGAATGTTGTTTGTCTCTGCGTAAAGTTTAAAAATTCTTATGTTCACGATTTCTTTTTTTAAGAGACATCAGCGTCATTTAGCAGAACGTCACCCTCATTACGACACGGCGATAAGATCTTCGATCCGTCGCTAGTTACCCTGCCCCATGTATTTTCATGCACAAGCTGCCGTCAGTGTCCTGTTCCATCTTCGTGCAGGACGACACTGCTTGTTCTTCCAGGAACCATGCTTGTCATCAATGACCTTTCCAACCCCTTTTTGGCGTATCTACTTTTCACCTCCTCTTTTCTCTCTTTCGGAGACCGTGAGTTACACCTAGTTATGCACCTTACAGGTCAATGTACCCGACTTCAACATGCATTTGTGTACAGCTTTTCGAGACTCCTGTCTGTTCCACTGTTTACATGGGGCGACCCTTTGCCGTGAAGTTGGAACGGCGACTGACTGATTGACTTGTGTTCTTCTTCTTCTTTCGTTCGCTTGAAATATGTCTATAACTACAATGTTGTCTCTTGTATGAATCTAACAGTCTTTTTTAGTTCACCCAGCGATATTGACTTGTGTAAAGTTCTGTTTCTTTAGGTAGATTTCATTCAAAGTAATGGGTTGCGTATCCCCATGTGGAGCTTTACGTATTCATAATATGTTTGCCAGGGCAGAGAAATTACAGCCTACTTTCATGAAATGTTTAGCGTGCATAATTTGCACACAGGACTTCCATTTTTCTCCCTTATTCGAGAAGGTTACGTTCTTACCATCACAGATATCAGGGAGTTGTGTGATATCACGGGATTGTGTGATATCAGGGGGTTGTATGATAGCAGGGAGTTGTCTGATATCACGGGGCTGTGTGATATCATAGGGTTGTGTGATATCAGGGGGTTGCTTGATATCGTTAGATATAGATAGTTCTTGGAGGTACATGTCCAGTTCTATGGTGAGATCATACTATAAACGGTGGGTTGTGTGTATCGTTAGATATAGATCCTTGGGGGAGGGGGGGGGGGAATTCCAGCCCTATGGTGGGATCATACTATAAAAGATTTCAGGGTATTTTTTAGTTTTTAGTATCATTAAATATTGATCGTTCTTAATGAGGGGGGGGGGGGGCGGTGGGGGAAGTGAATGTCCAGCCCTATGTTGGGATCATACTATAAACGATATCAGGGGATTGTGTGATATCATTAGATATAAATCGTTCTGGGGGGGGGGGGGGGGGGTTAGCCCATGGTGGGATTAAACTATGTATCTTTTGAGGTGCGGCTAATAACTTTATAGAAAAATGAGAAAACCATGGACAAAATTAGAAACCCAGTGAAGACATCTTGAGAGAAATTAACTCACAAAGAGAGCTGGTTTCTCGCATCAGAAGAAGACAGTTCATATGCTTTGGGCATGTCATGAGAAGGTCAAAACTTGAGGTCGTCGTGACGACGGGAAAGATAGACAGGAGAAGACCAAGAGAGAGGATGCTAAAGAGTTTGAAATCATGTCACGGGTAACATCGGTATCAGAAATGATTGGCAATATACATGAGAGAAGGTTGTGGGTAGACTTGATGTCAAACACCTCAATGCATGGATTATATGAAGATTTGCAGTAGGCGAGACAGGAGACTGCAGCCAAGTGACCAACACCACACGGCATGGACAATAAGAAAATTGGCAGTATGCGAGACTTAAGTCTGTTGGCAGGCATGATGACTAGCGCCACACGGCAAGGACTATAAGAAGATTGGCAGTAAGCGAGACAGAAGAATGTGGGCAGTCATGACCACCAGCAAGGATTATGAGAAGATGAAGATAGTTGATGTCTGTGTCTGCAATGTGCACGATGTGACATGCGCGTGTTTCTATTCTTCGATATTTATGGATATCGCTCTTTGATTGTTTTCACCCGTTATCTCAGTGTTATTGCTTTATGTGAGCACTGTCTTGTGGATATGGTGATGCGTGGCAATGCCAGTTTATTTGTTGATGTTTAATATGTCTGACACTAGTTTTACACAAAATTGATTTCTTATATTATCGTTTCTGTTTTTCTAGATATCTGCAACTGGTGCACACAAGCAGTCGCCGACCTCTGGTGGAACAAGTAGGTGTTTTGGCTTTCAGGGATCAAGATGACATTTCGTAAGTTGAAATTAAGTTAATAATTCTATTGATTTTATTAAATAAACCATTTTAAGTGCGTATCTAGGAAACATCCACCGGCGACTTTAGGAACATTTGTTTTAGTTCGCTTGCTGTGAACTAGAGCATAGTACAAATTGGATTTATTTTTGCGTGTGGATTAGCAGTGTCCCTTTATTAGCTATTACCAGTGTCCCTCCCCATCACGTGAACCCATTCTGACTTCTGAGGTACTTGTAACTTACGTCCCCAAGTTTAGGACGAGAAATCAACATTTAAGTTCAACTGACCTGTGTAGAGACTGGACCTGCTACCTCCGGTAAATAAATGAGCTTCTTTGCTTCCAGGGATCAAGCCAGCGTTCTGTACGTTGAAGTGAAGCTCTTACAGTGGAAATATCTGAGCATTTATGAGTTATGAGTGCACGTCAAATTGAGATCCATCGGTAGTTTTCAGGGGAATAAATATGTGTCTTTTTTTTTTCAAACGATCCATACGGCATTTTGTAAGTCGATGTAACACTAATAGTCTTATTGGTGGAAATATCTAATTTATGAGTTCATGAGCGCACATCAAACCGAGATCCATCGATCGTTTTCAGAGGAATAAATGTGTGTCTTTTCTTCTAGCGATCCATGCGGCATTTTGAATGTTGAAGTAAAGCTAATAGTCTTATTGACGGAAATTTCTTATTTATGAGTTATGAGTGAATATCAAACTGAGATCCATCTTTTTGTGAGTCATATTGATGAAAATATCTGAACATTTATGAATGTGCATATAGTGAATGTACTTTGGTTGCTTTTAAAGGATTAATTAGTTTTGTTTTTTTTTTCTTTTTTTTTCTCTAGAGATAAAGATGGCATTTTGTAAGTTTAAATGCAGTTTTATTTATGTAAATATATGAATATTTTGTGTAATGATCTAGTCGACGTCTATTGGAGGCTTCCAGGGGAATACGAGGGTTTTCAAATGAAAAACATAAATGTTTTATTTTTTAATTTTATGGCGAATATATTCTGAAAAAGTAAAGAACAAATGTATCATTTGTCGATTTAGTCACCACTGCGTTGCATGCAAGTTCTCTAGCACTGATAAAGTTCTTGGATTCCTATAGAGAAAAATATTCTAGAAAAATATTATATTGATCGCGTGTATAACCACTCTGGGGTCACTACTCGGTGTACCTGACCCGGTCATGAACAGAAGTCACGGCGTTTTGAAAACTTCCTACTCCACTCCTACACTTTCTGGACTGACGGTCATGCATCACCATACAGCAGTGCTTCCCAAAGTTGTGGTCCGCGGACCGGTGCCGGTCCGCGAGCCCTTCTTTGCCGGTTCGCAACGTGAGCTGAAAAAAGTAAGAAAAAAGTTAAATATTTTCTTCTTTGAGGATTGTTTAGAACTTTTTAAAAACAAGATTTCCTTTTCTCAAAACATGATATCCGCATCGTTTTTATGGTGATTTTATTTTAAAGTAAATTGAGCCTGCAGCCGTATAGCCCAAGGAGTATTTACTTTTTTAAGGAGAAGTGGGAAAGTTAAAAATAGTAACCAGCTGAGACCGATACTAAAAGAAGACCGATGACAGCCTACCTATAACAAGATCCAAGACAGCGGAGAAAAAGGAGGAGAAAGACACTAGAGCCGGTAACACAGACACAAAAACCGTCAGATGGATCATCAAACGGATTCAAGTAGAGCTATCGGATGAAGAAATCTTATAGCAGCTACAGGATGAAAATCTCAGCATTCAAGTCTTAAAGGCGGAGCGGATCCTAACATACTCCAAGATCCCTACGACGCTGGTGGAGGTGACCACTGAGGGGAGCGAAATGCCGACAACAGTCACAATCAACAAGAAAATGCAACAGCCAGAGAGATTCATCCCAAGAGTCACTCAGTGCTCCAGGTGCCAGAGGGCCGGCCACAGCAGAGCAACATGTCGCAGTAAGGCAGAAATCTGCCACTACTGCGCCGATCAACACGCCTTCAGAGAGTGTCCGCTAGCCAAACTGGACATGGACTTCCGTGCACCCAACATCAAACGAAAGTGCGCCAACTGCCTGGGCAAACATGGAGCAAGATACCTGGGCTGTCCGTACCGTCAACGACACAGAGGTGTCCTAAAGTTCGCCATAACACCGAACACACCATATAAGGAAGCCAGATGGAGGTACGAGACAGCCACAGGTGTATCACTAGCTGAAAGACATCAACTTCAAATTCAGATTGAAGAACTTAAAAAGCAAATCAAGTTGCTACAAATACCGACAAAGAACGACGAAAATGAAAAGCTGATGGCGGAAATAAAAGAAATCCAGCAGCAGATTAAACAAGAAGTTGAGACCATGACTCAAGCGACGAAGAAGAAAGAAGAAATTTTACAAGACATCAAGGCGGAGAGAGAAATGCTACAAAAGTATAGAGAGCAAAGCAAACCAACAGAAGCAACGGAAAAGATCACAGAAAAACCGCAGCAAAAGACCGAATCGGAACCGCCAGCTATAGCCAGCAACCCTACTCCAAACGCCCGAAAAGCTCAAGGAGCAGTCAATATCCCGCCAGACCTCTGAAGAAAACCTACACGAACACAAGACCGACACCACAGAGGAGCCATTTACAATGGGGGAGCTTATCGCAGAATGCGAAGAATATCATCGGCTGTTGCCACTCATGAAACAGGAATACAGAAGACGCATGGCAGAAAAGTATCCCAAGAAATTCAAACAGAAAAACCCAGTGTAACCAGAGCTACGCTTAACTGATGAATACCCAAGGGGATGCTACTACAATAACGGAGAATGGATCCCATGGTTTACAAGAGAGGAAGAAATCGAAAGGCAACAGAAACTCAAACTCGAAAGAGAACAAAAGCGCAAAGAAGAAAATTCAAACATTGACAAGCTCATGAAGGCAATCCACAAAACCGGAGGCAAGAAAACCAAATAAAAAGTCCTTCTAAGGACTCAAACCAAACATATGTAACGCACAAAGAGCCAACACTGACAAGAAACCGCCACAAGAGATACAACTTGCCGGCCAACGAAACCCCCAGCTGACATCACAAGCATAGACCCTTCAACAAGACAAGCCAGCTATCACTGGCGCAAAGAAATAGACAAACCTACTCCGCACCATGAACCACCACGACTATAACCGATGCCACATGGACTGGTTGACAAGGTGGAAAGTTTCGTTTTATTTTCACAAAATGGACTCGGACTCGGACGACATTTGTTTGTTGACGACGTGCGTTTCTTTTGTTTCCTGTGTGATGACAAGTGAGAAAGATGCACATTATAATTTGCTGATTGTCATAAGGTGCAGAACATACGTAAGACAAAATACAGAAACAGTATGGAAATTTGTTCTCCTTTGCGGGTAGCTCTGTCTACAATCGAGCCACGATTTGATAAGCTTGTAAATAATAAACAGGCCAACCCCTCGCATTAAATAGTTACTGTTAGCAGCTGATCCTTAAATCATTTTTATTACAACACACTGTAATTTAGTCAGATTGTTTAAAATCTGATTTGGTATCGTTTTCCAAGATATATATTATTTTTATTTAATATTATATATTTTATAAATATTATATATAATTTTATATTTCTTGTCCTTGTATACGAGTATATACACCTTTACAAGAAGACCTAAATGTAGTTTTGACATTTGAAAGATTGTTTGATTTGTAAATCTCTACAATAAAATTTTTACTCATGAAAGTTGGACCACCATTAAATAAATCACCGTCATCCAATAATATTATGGAGCAGTATTTAGCGCACCGGGACAACACCCCCCCCCCCCCCCCCCTCACAATTACGTTAAATCTTATATTTATTTCAAAATGTATATTGAGGTCATATAAAATTCCAGATTACAAGGAGAAACACTTTTTTTTTTTTAAACGGCACCGGTCCCTGGTGCAAAAGGAAAATTTTATATCGGTCCGCGAAAGTGAAATGTTTGGGAAGCACTGCCATACAGGACCTTCATTTGCCAATGAATTTCTATAGGTTTCACTTGTTCACATATCAAAAAGGGTATAGCAGAACGCTGTCCCTCTTTGGAGCATGTCAAAAGTAGGGCGGCCATCTTTAAACTGTCCTTATGATGTCGTCGTGTTCGTCTGTACCATGATGTCACGTGCTTAACACTCTTGACATCCTTAACAACAATATTGACAGGTTACATGACAATGGCATGGTTATTGTAATTTCCATCACACTTGTAAGGTTTTCATTTTAAGCTCCCTCGTACATAGGTATATCTGTATCTTTTCTTTTCGGGATCAAAGACAACATTTTGTTAGCTGAAGTGAAGTTAATAATTTTTTGATATAAATATATGAACATTTATAAGTGCCCATTTACTAGAAGTCTATAGGGGGATTTCAGATGAACATCAATCTGAGATCCATCTTTTTATTTGTCATATTGATGAAAGTATCTGAACATTTATGAATGTGCATATAGTGAAATTAGAGAAATTAGACGTAGACAGTCAAAATTTTTTGGACATGTTATGAGAAGAAATGGATTGGAGAACTTAGTGACAACTGGCAAGATCGAGGGGAACAGACCAAGAGGAAGACCGAGAGGAAAATACCTGGATGGCTTGGCCACATGGCATGGACGAGACAGGAACAATGAGCTGATCCACGACACTGGTGATCGAGTGAAATGGCGAGTCATGACCGCCCTCGCTTTCCGGCATGGCACATGATTGATTGATTGATTGATATAGTGAATGAACTTTGGTTGCTTCGAAAGGAGTAATTAATTTCTTTTTTTCTCGTTTTCTTTTTTCTCTTTTTTTCCCGTTGCTTCTGGGTATCAAAGATGGAGTTTCGTAAACTGAAGTGAAGTTAATATCTTTCTTTTGATGTAAATATATGAACATTTATAAGTGCCCATCTACTAGAGGTCCATAGAGGGCTTTTAGATGAGCAAATAAGTATTGTTGCCTTTGGGGATTAAGATGACGTTTCGTAAATTGAAGTAAAGTTAATATTTTTCTTTTGATGTAAATATATGAACATTTACAAATGCCCATTTACTAGAGGTCCATGGGGGTTGGGGGGGGGGGGGGGGGGGTTCAGATTATCAAATAAGTGTCGTTGCTTCTGGGGAACAAGATGACTTTTCGTAAATTGAAGTGAAGTTATTATTTTCTTTTGGCTCTGGCTCGCTTTAGACTAAAGCGTTGTTTAAATGCCCGCTACTACTTTTAGTAGTTTGCCACTACTGGGGAACGCACTGGACTGATGTTTACGTATGGATTAGCTTTCCCTATTATCAGTGTCTCTCGCCATCAATCGAACCCACTCCGACTTCTGAGGTATTTTTATTTACGTCCCCAAGGACGAAAAGTCAACATTTTAGTCCAAATGACCGGTGTAGGGGTTGAACTGCTTTATGGATATATTAATCTGACTATTTATGAGTGTTTATGCGAAGAAGATCTGCCGGTGGCTTTCAGAGAGATTGAATAGGTATGTATTCTTCTAGCGATCAAGATGACGTTTTGTAACAGTTTTATTGATGCGAATATCTGAACATGTGTGTGTGCTAAATGGACAATAACAGAAAAAGAAAAAAGAAAAATTACGACAAGGAAAATGAGATTCCCGAAAAGAATACTCAATGTATCAAGGAGCGATAAAATCATAAAGGAATAAATCAGGACTAACGTGGTGGGTAATAGCAGGGCTAGATTTCACTAGAAAACTGCAAGTGAAGTGGTTCAGCCACATAACTAGGATACTAACTAACAATATACCACAACAAGTAATGCTGTACAAACCAAATGGAACCAGAAGAAGAGGCTGACCATGTAAACGATGGGCAGTGGGGAAAACAGAGTCCATGGGAAACTCAATATATGAAGCCCATAAACGGGTACTCTACCGCTGTTTATGCTTGAGCTCGACACCGCGAGGTACAAGAGGGACAAGATGAGACGATATGAGATGATGATTATGTGTGCGGATCTGGTTGGGATCCTGCCACCTGGCTTTCAGAGGAATACATAGGTGTATTTTCTTATAGGCATCAATGATAACCTTCTGTAAGTGTAGTTAATAACTTTATTGACGTAAATATATCAACATTAATGAAAGAGCATTTAATGGGGACAAACCAGTTGCTTTCTGTGTAGAAAATATTGTCTTTTTGTCTAGTGATTCATCATCATCACCATCATCATCCACTTCTGCAGTCAAGCGTCGTGGAGAGGAATAATTTGCGTTCTAGCGCCCGGTGGGCGGCACTGGATAGTGTCATTCCGTGTGGTTGTATAATGTCTTTGATGTCGTCAATCCATTTTCTTCTTGGACGTCCTCGTGGTCTCGCCGCAGATGATCTTTGATGTAAGGCCAGTGATGGTAATTGCCGGTGTTGCATTCTAACGACATGGCCAAACCACTTGATCTTCTGGCTTTCAATAAATGTGGCACAAGGTGTTGATCCCACAGTCTGTCTGATAATAGCATTTCTTACTCGGTCTCGGATTGTTAAGTTGGCAGCTCTCCTCAGGCATCTCATTTCGCAGGTGTTAATTTTGCGAAGGTGTAATTTGGATAAAGTGCAGCAAAGGGTTGGTGTGTGTCACACGTCGTTCTTGATGATAAGTTCAATGTTCTTGATGATCTTTGCGTGATATTGTCGTGTGATGGTCGTTGTCTAGGTAACGATGTTCATGTTGTGTCAATTGAGCTATCTAACTGTCTCTTAATCCAACTCACCCCAGAAGTGCACCTTCACCAGTCATGAAACAAGATTGAGTTGGCGCACATAATCATTTATTCCAGAAATAAGACGGACAGACGGAACATGTTTATACATCCAGAAATAATGTAATCCATAGAATATAAATATCCTCCTCACAATTTAACCAGCACACATCACTGGCTTCTCACGGCCTGCTGAATCTCAAATTCACAAGACATTTAGTCCAGCTACTATCCACGGCTGGATCTCCCACAATACAACCCACACATTGGGTCGGAGCCACTGCTCAACTATGCAACCCACTCTGGGTTTTAGGCCTGCCTTCACAGCTCGGAGAATCACACAACACCGTTCTCCGTGGACTGCCGACTCCTTCGGTATCTCAAACTCAACTCCCTGAAGTCCCTTGACTTCACACACAAATACCCTATCTCTCGCCCCATCCACCCTAGGGGTTTTTCCTCTACCCTCACTATTTTATTTCTCAGGACTGGCTGATTTTTCCATAGCCAGGTCAGTCACTTTACTGTCTCCCACTTTCATCTCCATTCTTTCTCATGCCCGGTCACTCAACTCAATGTCAATGACCCAGGCTTATGTCATCACCCCCTCTTAAAAGAAAACTTCGTTTTCAAATATTGGGAGACTAACACTTATTAAATATGTGACCCAGACATATTGCCTGGGTAGCCCTAAGTATGGCTCCACCTTACTCTAGCTACCACCCTAAATAATACATCAAATGCTCATAGTACACTCCCATATTCCCCACACATAATACAACCATCTTTCTATCTTGTGTACCAATGCATGAACTAATACATCACATAATAATAATACATCATAGGAAAGCATTATACTTATGTACCCACAGGTCTCTTACTACTTCACGACCCCACAATACTATTTGTGTACCGACCCTATATCAGGTGGTTCTGTTCTTGCATTAACCCTCCTCTGATTCCTGTCGATGCTGTGTCTACCTTTCATGTACCCATGACTCATGGTACCTCTACAGTTACAACATCTGTTTGCTATCCCTAGCCCTGGGTCAGTAATGTCGCGAACACTCTTTTGACCTGACTCAACTTTCCTATCTGCATATTGCACCGTTACACTTGAGTCTCTGTTTAGTCTGAACTCTTTATTCAATCTTGGCCCATATACCTGGCACCTTGCTTTCTGCTGCATACGCCTTATGCCTATGTGCCCTGCACATGCACTATCCTGAGCTGTTCTAGTATATCGGTCTCTGTGTGCTAAAGGTACTGCTACTTGCCCACGTGCAGTTCTGCTATCTGAAAACCTGCGAGTGAGAACATTGTTCTTCCTCTCGAAGCACCATCTACCTTTCTTTGACTGCCTATGTTCTACTCTCCTACACCCTTGGGAACATTTGTTCAGAGTAGTATCTTGTCTCTGGGATTCACTAGCACTATATTTGGGATCCATTCTCACCTGCTCAGCTGTCCTATCCTTGTCCTGAGTTCCTGTGTCTACTTCAAGTGCCTCTTCTACCTCAGCTATACTCTCTAATTTAGGTTCTCTTGTGGTAACTACCTCATTACTGCTTACACTATATTTTTGGTCCCAATAAACTACTTCCTCTTCTGTACAATCTTTAACTCCTATAACATTTCCTATGATCAAATCAGCCACTGGTGAGTCCAAAACACACGCTGTCACTCTTCCAGTGATATATGGTGTTTTTACTGTTATTATGGCTAATGGGTAGAACTCTACTGTCCCATTAAATGTTATGGATCTAATCTTTTTCCCTGTATAATCCGAGGGATGCACTTAAACTCTTTCTCACTCCGATGGACGTACATCCGGAATCCCTAATTGTTAACGCTGGCCTATCATTAACAAACCCATGATGCATCTTCAGACTTCCTCCTTCATGCTACTGCTGATCCTGCTTTAACTGTGTGACCACATATTAGGACTGGCTGACTGTCTTTTTCAAAAAGAGGTTTGCACCCACTACAATCTTCATTGTTCAGCGTCTCAATTACTTGCGCTGCATTTGAGTGCTCTGTTTCTCTCATCCTACATTGATGGCTGATATTCCCCTTCTTTCCACATTTGAAACAGATGATCTCCTTCCTTGCGTTACTTGTTGGCTCACTGGCTGGCTGCACGTCACACTCAGCTGCCTTGTGTCTCCAGCTCCCACAATTCCAACATCCGGCATAATTTGGACGTCTCTGGAAATTCCCTCTTCTATATGGGTACCGTCCTACTCTACCTACATTGTTTCCTCGGAAACCATTATCTTGAAGTTCTTGCTGCTCACATTTCTGTGCTGAATCCACACTTTTCGCCCTTGGTCTGATGACTGGATTCTGGTCCTGTTTAGTGTACGCTGCACAGACTATTTCCTCACTCATTAGTTTCCCAATAGATACGTTAGGATGTGCAGTCATGTAGTTTTGCCCTAACTGTGACATTGTGTCTATGTCCTTTGGCTTACGTTCCTCAAAGAAAGCTACTAAGTTAGAATTGCATGCAGATACTACCTTGTCTCTTAACATTAGATCTACTAATTTATTAAACTCTTTCCCTACCTCTGCAAGCTCCATCCATTTGTTAAATGTATTCTTTACAGTGTTAACAAAATCTGTGAAATCTTGATTTGTCTCTGGCGCTAACTGTCTAAACTTTGTTCTATATCCATGCTCAGTGAGTTGGAACTTTGTGAGGAGACGTTGACGCAAAATAGTGTAGTTGTTTCTTTCTTCCACAGGTAAATTAAACATTGTATCTAGAGCCTTACCCATAAGAAACTCGCCAAGCCGCATCGCATACTCTTTCTCTGGAATACCTAACGCTTTGGCTGATGCTTCGAACCTGGACAAATAATTTCCAGTTGGTCCCGGTCTGTAAAATATGGCATTTTTAATCTCTGTGACGACTGCGACGGTCTTCTGCTTTCCTCACTTTGACCTTTCGAAGATAGTTCCAATTTTCTGAGTGCAATTTCAGCTTCCATCTTAATCTTCTCTTTCTCGATTTCCACCGCATTTGTGTGTTTTAACTTTTCAAGTTCCATTTGTGTGTCTCTCTCTCTCTCTCTTCCTGTAGACGCTTGTTTTCTATTTCAGCTAGTTTTACTTATGTCTCTTTCTCTTCCTGTAGACGCTTGTTTTCCATTTCAGCTAACTTTACTTCCTGTAGACGTTTGTTTTCCATTTCAGCTAGTTTTACTTGTGTCTCTTCCTGTAGACGCTTGTTTTCCATTTCAGCTAACTTTACTTCCTGTAGACGTTTTGCCTCGCGTTCATTATGCCTCTCCTCTCTTTCCGTCTGGTTTTGTTCTTTTGCTTCTGCATACTCCTGTAACTCTTTACCTTTCAGGCCTATTCGTTCACCTGCTTCAATATATTCCATTAAAGTAGGCATCTTGTACTTGTAGACACTTTGCTGTCTGTCAGCCAACTATAAATGTAAAGTCTCTGCTACTAGTCTTTGTGTCACTTCCCTAAGTACACCTACCACTCCCTGTGTACGTAAATTCGTAGTGCTAAATATACTCTGTACTCACCCAGTCACTCTATAAGCACTAGGTAGTGAGGGGAAATATCACCTATGCTCCCTGGCATATATCTATAACACATAGTTGTATAACATTTCTGGAAATATTGTTAAACATACATATAAATACATATACAAAACGAATGAATGATAACACTAAGTGTTTTCTATAAAAACGTTAGACTCACAAGCCAAGTACACGGAGACGGTGATCACAAAGAAATAAACCTACAGTAACAACCACAAGCTTGTGTAGGGACACCCACAGTGCGCGTAATATATAAATATAAACTGACAAAGACCACTAGATAGCAGACATGACGAAAGATCACAATAATAACATATATCCGACCACCCCAAATATCATATGTAAATATAACGAAAAGAAAGAAGAGAAAAAAATATATATATTCAAATTATACACAGCTGTGACGTCAGACAACACGTCTATAGATATTAGTTAGGACTCCAATGCCACTGCACGACACGTTAACTCATTAACGTTTTCCATACAAAAATATCGTAAGAACTAGAAATATCCACGTTTTGCAAGGCCTATCCTGATGTAGATAGAGATCGCAAAAAGTGCCTATCAACAACTACATGTAAAACATATCCATATATATAAGTCCACAAACGATAACGACAGTTAACGATGAGAGCGAACAAAAATGTTGAGATGGTTGGCCGACAAATATGTACTTATTAATACGTCGCCAAAAGTTCTTATTAATCAGTCACAAAAGGATTTTGTTCGTTTGAATAGTTATTCGCAATCCGCTGGAAATGTCTACGACACTAGATTACAAAATGACTGATTGATTTGTTGAGTGGTTACTAAATTCGCGTGGTGAGCATAAGTTCCAACTGTCGCAAAAATTGAAGATGATGATTGATTATCCAAAATGTTCTGTCTCGACACAGCCTGTCATGTTATTGTACTTTCCTTGGACGTGGTGGCACCACAGTAATAATCCAAACGTCTTTATACTATCTTTATACTATGTTTGCTCATAACAGAATAATGATGACAAAGGGCTTGAACACAGACGAAACATCAAGTCTGGCTTTCTTTCAAAACAACCTTGTTTTGTTCATCCACAATGAGTCATCTTGACCACAATAGGCCGTGGAAATTTTCCTGAGTACCTTTCCTCCTTCCACCCCCAACTCACAATGTCACCTCAATTTCTCTTTATCACTCTCAGTGAAAAATTCCTCCGTAAAACCAGTTTCCACACAACCTTGACAGCCCCACCCGGCTGTGGTAGGGGTACCGTTACAATCCCCTTCAGTCACCTGTTCTCGTAAACAGCGCTGACCCGATTTGTCCGAGGAAACTCACAATTTCCCCCAGTCCTGTCACTCCTCCCGGTGATTCAGAAATGTCAATTTTCTCTGTTTTCCAAACATGTACTTCCCCAGTACCTGAACGCTGGTGTCTCCACCCCTCCTATTAACTGCGTCGACAAATCTTGACCAGTCAACTTGCGACAACACAGTGCGTTGCCTCAGCACACACACACAAATGTCCCACCACACACAGGACTTCTCAACAAAATTGCTCACTGTCTTAAATCTTTGGTTCAATCCTGTCTTTATCACCGACAGCGACAATGTCCACTTGTGATGCTCCGCTCTTGTCGCAAACACTGTTTTGTTCACTTGTTCACGCGACTTTTACCTGTGCTCGGTGTTTGTGCCTAGTGACCAACCCGTCACAGTAGTCCCCTCTCTCAGTCGATCTGTGCTGCGTTAATTCTCCTGGCGCCTCGACTCGTCTGTTTACGTGTGCTGACCGCCGTTAATTTACCTGTCGTGAACTTCACTTGAACTGTCTGCTAGCTTGAGTTTTTTACTCCCGTCTGTCTGTGTGAATTCTCTGGCGCACACACAAAGAGTTCACATTACCCTCTTGAAGCCACACAATCCAAATTGTCAAGGGTTTGCTAGCTTGATGGAACGAAGTCACAGATAATAACTCCTCTCTCAGCGAAGAGTTCACAAATAACCAGAATGACAACAAATGTAAACTATATTGTTCTTGATCGGACGAGCTCTCAGATTATCAATATTGCACGGTGTTCCTTAACCGAATGTAGCTGTCAGTACTGTCAGAAACTCTTTACCAAACGACGAGCTCCCAGATGTCACACGTCGTTCTTTATGATAAGTTCAATGTTCTTGGTGATCTTTGCGTGATATTGTCGTGTGATGGTCGTTGTCTAGGTAACGATGTTCATGTTGTGTCAATTGAGCTATCTAACTGTCTCTTAATCCAACTCACCCCAGAAGTGCACCTTCACCAGTCATGAAACAAGATTGAGTTGGCGCACATAATCATTTATTCCAGAAATAAGACGGACAGACGGAACATGTTTATACATCCAGAAATAATGTAATCCATAGAATATACATATCCTCCTCACAATTTAACCAGCACACATCACTGGCATCTCACGGCCTGCTGAATCTCAAATTCACAAGACATTTAGTCCAGCTACTATCCACGGCTGGATCTCCCACAATACAACCCACACATTGGGTCGGAGCCACTGCTCAACTATGCAACCCACTCTGGGTTTTAGGCCTGCCTTCACAGCTCGGAGAATCACACAACACCGTTCTCCGTGGACTACCGACTCCTTCGGTATCTCAAACTAAACTCCCTGAAGTCCCTTGACTTCACACACAAATACCCTATCTCTCGCCCCATCCACCCTAGGGGTTTTTCCTCTACCCTCACTATTTTATTTCTCAGGACTGGCTGATTTTTCCATAGCCAGGTCAGTCACTTTACTGTCTCCCACTTTCATCTCCATTCTTTCTCATGCCCGGTCACTCAACTCAATGTCAATGACCCAGGCTTATGTCAGTGTGAATATGCTGTTTATTATCTGTCGTTTTGAGGACATGGGTATTTTTGGATGTTTCAGTAAGGGTGATAGTTGATATGTAAGTGCACTAGCTGTTTGACATCTGATTTCGATTTCTCTGTCCAATCTGCCATCTTCTGTTATCATACTTCCAAGATATTTGAATTCTTTAACTTGTTTCAGAGTTGTGCTATTTATCTGTATACTTAGTGGGTCCGGGGATCTGCTAACTCGCGTTACTTCGGTTTTGGCTGTATTTATGCTCATATTGTAACTCCTGCATGTTGAACTCAGATTATTAATATGATTTTGCAGTCTGCCCTCGTCGCTATAAAACAGGCACTGATCGTCTGCAAATAGAAGTTCATTTATTTCCTGTGGATCAGTTGTTTCATCTGGAGTAAAGAGTTCTAAATTTTCTGAATATGTTCTGTCAAGACTTGATTCTTTGGATATTCTGTCCATGTAGATATTAAATAGCAGGGGAGAGAGCACACATACCTGCCTCACTCATGTATTGATTGTGAACATATCTGATATACCTTCTTGTGTTCTTACTGCACTTCGGCTCGAGTGGTACATGGTTATGATGTTTTCTAGCAGTTGCCCTTGTATCACATAGTCTTCAAGAATGGTCCATAATCTGTATCTGTCTACTCTATCGAAAGCCTTTTCCTGATCTACAAACACAATATTCTGCTGGTCACTATATTCGATAGTTTTTTCCACATTTTTGTCTAAGTGTAAATAATGCATCATTCATTCATTCAGTAGCATGTCCTTTGCAGAACCTCGCTCCCATTACAACCTTCCGGAACACTTCTCGATCACAAGCAAGATGTCCCGCGGCTGATACAACCATCTGGAGATCATCCGCCACATCTTGCACCCATCTTCTCTTTGGCCTTCCTCTTCCTCTCTTCCCAGGCGTATGCCCTTCCATTATTGTTCTCTCCAAACTGTCGTGACGTTTCAAGTGACCAAAATACTTCAATTTTCTTTGTTTTATCGTCTTTAATAGCCATCCCTCCTCAATATTCAACTCGTGAAGTATGGATGCATTTGTTCTTTTCTTTACCCAAGATATTCTTAGAACTCGTCTATAACATTTATATTCAAAGGCATGTATGCGCTGTTCAGCTTGTTTAGTAAGTGTCCATGTCTCACAGGCGTATGTTGCAATGGGAAAGATGCATGCTCTTAAAAATCTAATTTTTGTAGTTCTATCTGTCCCACACCATAATTTATTCATCTGTTTTAGTCTTTGAAGAGCAATGGATAGTCGCCGTTTAATTTCTTTCATTGTGTCACCATTATTCGTAATCAATGACCCAAGATATTCAAAATTTTCCACCACCTCCAATTTTCTCCCATTAATGTATATTTCTTTCTCCATAGTAGTTTTATCTGTATGCATTATCTTAGTTTTTGCTATGTTAAGATATAAGTTGTGATTTTCACTATTCAATTGTGTTGAGGCTATTAGGTTTTCTATGCCATTCTGTGTTGTGGATAGTAATACTGTATCATCAGCATATCGAATCTCTGGTATGTCATGACCGCCGATATTTAGGGCATCATATGGCTCCCTGGCGCAATGAACAGCAAGCGCCTAAATTTGTTACATGTCTCAAAGCCTAGATTGGACCTATACAAAACATGTTTTGCCTATTCTGGTGCTCACTTATGGAATCATCTGCCTCCGGATCTGAAAACTCCAATGAGTCCCTACACATTTAACCGAAAACTCTTTCAATACTTAATCCATACCGACTATATGCCACCATAATTCATTTACTGGTATAATTGTTCAGTATAATTGTTCAATTGTTCAAGTAATTGTTACAAGTCAGGTCTTAGTCAGATATGACTGAGCTACCGTATAACAGTAGACGGTACTACCTGGTTTCTGTTAGCGCCGAACGTTGGGCGGCGCTTACCAAACCCGACACCCCACATTGTGCCAACGGCTTCGGGCGGAAGAGCGCAATTGGGAGGGTACAAGCCTTACCCTGGTGCGAGGAAATGCAAGCTAAAGACAAAATTGTCATGGCAGGGCAGACCAGGCCCTAAGCCTTGGTTGGCGACTGGTCTAGGATCGAAGCTCCGACAGGCGGACAGTTAGAGCATTGCTTTGCTGATTCGGCAGCTTCTGCAGCTTGTCTTGTTCCAGATGTAGGGGTGTTACCTTTCCTCTGGAGTGAACTAGACAGGCCGAGAGAGGGATCATGCTGCATGGGCAACACATGATCTCTATATTTTAGCCCAGGCTTTGTGCTATGGAGAGGCAATAACTCCATCCCTGGTCTTAACTGGTCTCGGAATCAAAGCGAGAGGCAACTGTTACGGGTTATAAGTCCTTGTCAGTTGGCGTAGACATGGGGCGCCACGCGTTGCCTCTGACGGTGGGAGACACCTATAGGTGTCACTGATCAGCTACCGCCCGCCTCAAGCTGGGCAGCCCCCAGCCAATTGGGTGCTGATCCGCCACAGCCTGCCTGCTTCAATGGGTGCTTGGGGCTAGGACAAAATCTGAATCGCAGGCTGTAAAACCAATGCACCAGGTACAAACAAAAATAAAAATAGAAACCTCAAGCTACGGCTTGCAACCTGGAACGTGAGAACCATGTGTCCAGGATTTTCCACTGACTTGACCAATATTGACGATGTGAGAAAAACGGCTGTGATTGATGCCGAACTCAATCGTCTTAACATTGATATTGCTGGCCTGCAGGAGACTCGCCTCGCTGAGGAAGGGTCACTCAGGGAAAACAACTACACCTTTTTCTGGAAGGGTAGAGGGCAGGCAGAAAAAAAGGCAACACGGTGTGGGCTTTGCAGTGAAGAATTCGCTACTGGGAATGATTGAAATTCCAGCAGGAGGAAATGAAAGACTATTATCCCTGCGCTTGGCAACCTCTTGTAGGTTTGCCACCATTATTACTGCATATGCACCGACACTCGATTCCTCTGATGATGTGAAGGATTTGTTCTATGAGGAGTTAGACTCCGTGATCAAGGCAGTTCCAAAATCTGACTACATTTATATGCTCGGTGATTTCAATGCTCGTGTGGGCAAGGACTCGAGTTCATGGCCAGTGTCCCTTGGAAAATACAACATCGGTCGCATGAATGAAAATGGGCAAAGGCTGCTGGAGCATTGCACCAGTAATGACCTATGTATTACAAACTCTTTTTTTAAAACAAAAGAGATGCATAAGGTCACATGGAAACATCCAAGATCCGGCCATTGGCACCAGCTGGACTTCATCATCACACGGAGACAACATCTGAACCATATATCATTGACTCGTAGTTACCACAGTGCTGACTGTGATACAGATCATTCTTTGGTTGTTGCAAGAGTTAGACTGAGACCAAAGAGAATCTACACAGCTAAACACAAATCTAGCCCCAGGATTAATATTATTAACACTCATGATCCTGAAAAGTGCTTTCAGTTTCAACAGCAACTTGAAGACGCTTTCACTGATACACCAGAAAATTGTACAGTAAATGAAAAGTGGGGTCAAATTAAGGAAACTCTTTATAAAACTGCCGTAGGGGTTTACGGCACTGTGGATCATAAGAGGCAGGACTGGTTTGCGGCCAACAGCGAGACTCTGCAGCCCTTGATTGATAAGAAGAAGAAAGCTCTCTTACGAAACAAGGAAAGACCAACGCGTAACACTCTGAGTGAGCTAAGGCAAGCTAGGAAGGATGTGCAAAAGGCTGCCAGGCAGTGTGCAAATGATTATTGGATCAAGTTATGTGAGTCCATTCAAATCGCAAGTGATAAGGGAGACATAAGAAGCATGTATGAAGGAATAAAGAAAGCCTGTGGTCCAGTGATCAAAAGAAGTGCACCATTGAAAACCTTGACTGGAGAAGTCATCACTGATAAGAAACAGCAGATGGACAGATGGGTAGAGCACTATTTGGAGCTTTACTCAAGTGAGACCAAACTAGCGGATGATGCCCTCAACGCCATAGAGGCTCTACCAACTCTTGACCACCTGGACACACTTCCCACCATAACAGAAGTTAAGTGTGCTATAAATGAACTTGCATCTGGCAAGGCTCCAGGTAAGGATGGGATTCCAATAGAGGTTATCAGGAGTGGGCAAGACACACTCACTATACAGATCCACCAGCTAATAGAGCTATGCTGGCGTGAAGGACAAGTCCCACAGGATTTCAAAAATTCAAGCATCATAACACTGTACAAGAACAAGGGCGATCGGAGCGACTGCAACAACTATAGGGGTATCTCACTTCTGTGTATTGTTGGAAAAGTATTTGCCAGAATTGTTCTGCGCAGACTTCAAGTCCTAGGAGATCAAGTCTACCCCGAATCACAGTGTGGCTTTCGACAGAACCGGTCTACCACTGATATGATATTCTCATTGCGACAAATGCAAGAAAAATGCCGTGAACAGAATCAACCACTGTTTATTGCCTTCATCGACCTCACAAAGGCATTTGATTTGGTCAGTCGTGAGGGTCTGTTCAAGGCACTAAAGAAGATTGGCTGCCCACCAACTCTTCTGTCCATTGTGGAATCGTTCCACACAGGCATGAAGGGTATAATCAAGTTTGATGGTGCAACTTCTGAAGAATTTGAAATCAAGAGTGGAGTTAAGCAAGGTTGTGTACTAGCTCCCACCCTCTTTGGAATATACTTTTCACTTCTACTGAAATATGCATTTCGTGATCAGGATGGTGGTATATACATTCACTCACGCTCAGATGGCGGCCTCTACAATGCTCAGAGATTGAAGGCTAAGACCAAAATTAGGAGGGTACTGATCAGAGAGTTGCTTTTTGCAGATGATGCTGCAGTTACGACCCACTCTGAGGAAGAATTGCAATGTCTACTATCTGCATTCTCCAATGCTTGTTCTGAATTTGGTTTAACAATTAGCAAAAAGAAGACACAGATTATGTCACAAGGTGCACATGGGGTACCATCAATCTTTATTGACGACGCCGAACTAGAGATAGTAGACCATTTTACATATCTAGGATCAGTGGTAAATAGCAAATTATCCCTAGATCAGGAAATCAACATCCGGATTGGTAAGGCAGCAACAACAATGAACAGGTTAAGAAAAAGAGTCTGGGAGAACAGGAAGCTTACTGCCAAAACAAAAGTCCTTGTCTATCAAGCCTGTGTCCTTAGTACTCTTCTCTATGGCAGTGAAACCTGGACAACTTACTCACACCAAGAGAACAATTTAAACAGCTTTCATATGCGGTGTTTGCGAAGAATTCTTGGTATTAAGTGGCAAGACAAAATCACAAATACTGAAGTATTGGAAAGATCAGGTTGTGTGACAGTTTATTCCATGCTCAGTCTTCGTAGACTTAGATGGATAGGACATCTTAGGAGGATGGATGATGGTAGAATACCAAAGGATATCTTTTTTGGTGAACTACAGATGGGTAAGAGATCTCAGGGTCGGCCTCTACTACGATACAAAGACGTGTGTAAGCGGGACATGATTGATACAGGCATTGATAATGCACATTGGGAGCAAGTCGCCGCTGAACGTGTTGCATGGAGGGCAAACATCAGAAATGGAATAAAGTCAAAGGAGAAAATTATTGCAGAAAAGTCACACACCAAGCGTTTGAGACGTAAGATGGTGCATGATGGTGGAAATGACCACGTGTTCACATGCACCCACTGTGAACGGACATTTACAGCGCAAATTGGCCTTATCAGTCACACTCGCTACCGCCATAGTTAAAAGTTATGCCTTTTTAAAGCACAAACTATCGTCTGTCAAGACGGCAAGGTGCCAATGAAATAATTGTTCAGTATAATTGTTCAGTATAATTATTCATTATAATTGTTCACTATATATGTGTGTGCGTGTGGGAGCGAGAGAGAGAGAGAGAGAGAGAGAGAGAGAGAGAGAGAGAGAGAGAGAGAGAGAGAGAGAGAGAGAGAGTGGGTGTCAGAGAGAGGGAGAGAGTGAATGCGTGTGTGCATGCGTGTATGTGGAGAGTGTGATTGAGCGAGAAATGGTGGGGGAATGTGTCAGTGCATGCATTCGTACGTGTATGTGTGAGAGTGAGTGAGGGAGTGTGTGCGTGCGTGCATGCATTCATGTGTACGTGTATGTGTGAGAGAGTGCGATTGAGAGAGTGAGTGTGTGTGTGAGAGAGTGTGATTGAGAGAGTGAGTGTGTGTGTGTGTGTGTGTGTGTGTGTGTGTGTGTAGGATTGTGTGTTAGAGAGTGAGACAGTGGGAGTTGATGTGTTAGTGTGTGTGTGTGTGAGAGCGCGCGCATGCGTGTGAATGTGTGTATATGAAAGAATACAGAGAGAGAGAGAGAGAGAGAGAGAGAGAGAGCTGAGCAGATGCATGTCATGTAACACGCATGTTATGTAACACGCGAATCCATATGTTTGTGTATTCTCATCTGTCATATTATAAGTTAAATACCATTTGATTTTATCATGTATAATCTAAACTTATGTTCATTACTGTAGTTTGAGTGAGTGAGTGTGAATGAGAGACAGAATGAGTGAGCGTGAGAGTGAATGAGTGAGCGTGAGAGTGAATGAGTTAGAGTGAATGATTGAGCGTGAGAGTAAATGAGTGAGCGTGAGAGTGAATGAGTGAGCGGGAGAGTGAATGATTAAGCGTGAGAGTGAATGAGTGAGCGGGAGAGTGAATGAGTGAGCGGGAGAGTGAATGAGTGAGAGTGAATGAGTGAGCGTGAGGGTGAATGAGTGAGCGGGAGAGTGAATGAGTGAGTGTGAGAGCGAATGAGTGAGCGGGAGAGTGAATGAGTGAGAGTGAGAAGGAATCAGTGAGAGTGAATGAGTGAGCGTGAGAGAATCAGTGAGCGGGAGAGTGAATGATTGAGCGTGAGAGTGAATGAGTGAGCGTGAGAGTAAATGAGTGAGTGTGAGAGTGATTGAGTGAGCGGGAGAGTGAATGATTGAGCGTGAGAGTGAATGAGTGAGCGGGAGAGTGAATGAGTGAGCGGGAGAGTGAATGAGTGAGAGTGAATGAGTGAGCGTGAGGGTGAATGAGTGAGCGGGAGAGTGAATGAGTGAGTGTGAGAGCGAATGAGTGAGCGGCAGAGTGAATGAGTGAGAGTGTCTCTGTGTGTGAGTGAATGAGTGAGAGTGAATGAGTGAGCGTGAGAGTGAATGAGTGAGCGTGAGAGTGAATGAGTGAGCATGAGAGTGAATGAGTGAGCGTGAGAGTGAATGAGTGAGAGTGAATGAGTGAGCGTGAGAAGGAATGAGTGAGCGTGAGAAGGAATGCATGAGCGTGAGAGTGAATCAGTGAGCGGGAGAGTGAATGATTGAGCGTGAGAGTGAATGAGTGAGCGTGAGAGTAAATGAGTGAGTGTGAGAGTGAATGAGTGAGCGGCAGAGTGAATTATTGAGCGGGACAGTGAATGAGTGAGCGTGAGAGTGAATGAGTGAGCGTGAGAGTGAATGAGTGAGAGTGAATGATTGAACGGGAGATTTAATGAGTGAGCGGGAGAGTGAATGAGTGAGCGGGAGAGTGAATGAGTGAGCGGGAGAATGAATGAGTGAGCGGGAGAGTGAATGAGGGAGCGTGAGAGTGAATGAGTGAGCGTGAGAGTGAATGAGTGAGCGGGAGAGTGAATGAGTGAGCGGGAGAGTGAATGAGTGAGCGTGAGAGCGAATGAGTGAGCGTGAGAGTGAATGAGTGAGCGGGAGAGTGAATTAGTGAGAGTGAGAGTGAATGAGAGAGAAAGAGAGAGAGTGTGTGTGTGTGTGTGAGCGTACGCATGCGTGTGAGTGTGTGTATATGAAAGAATACAGAGAGAGAGAGAGAGAGAGAGAGAGAGAGTGAGAGAGAGAGAGAGAGAGAGAGCTGAGCAGATGCATGTCATGTAACACGCATGTTATGTAACACGCAAATCCATATGTTTGTGTATTCTCATCTGTCATATTATAAGTTAAATACCATTTGATTTTATCATGTATAATCTAAACTTATGTTCATTACTGTAGTTTGAGTGAGAGAGTGAGTGAGTGTGAATGAGTGAGCGTGAGAGTGAATGAGTGAGCGTGAGAGTGAATGAGTGAGCGTGAGAGTGAATGAGTGAGCGTGAGAGTGAATGAGTGAGCGGGAGAGTGAATGATTGAGCGGGAGAGTGAATGAGTGAGTGGGAGAATGAATGAGTGAGAGTGAATGAGTGAGCGGGAGAGTGAATGAGTGAGCGTGAGAGTGAATGAGTGAGCGTGAGGGTGAATGAGTGAGCAGGAGAGTGAATGAGTGAGCTGGAGAGTGAATGAGTGAGAGTGTCTGTGTGTGGGAGTGAATGAGTGAGAGTGAATGAGTGAGAGTGAATGAGTGAGCGTGAGAGTGAATGAGTGAGCGGGAGAGTGAATGAGTGAGCGTGAGAGTGAATGAGTGAGCGGAAGAGTGAATGAGTGAGCGGGAGAGTGAATGAGTGAGCGTGAGAGTGAATGAGTGAGCGGGAGAGTGAATGAGTGAGCGTGAGAGTGAATGAGTGAGCGTGAGAGTGAATGAGTGAGAGTGAATGAGTGAGCGTGAGAGTTATTGAGTGAGAGTGAGAGTGAATGAGTGAGCGTGAGAAGGAATGAGTGAGCGTGAGAGTGAATGAGTGAGCGTGAGAGGGAATCAGTGAGCGTAAGAGTGAATCAGTGAGCGGGAGAGTGAATGAGTGAGCGTGAGAGTGAATGAGTGAGCGGCAGAGTGAATGAGTTAGCGGGACAGTGAATGAGTGAGCGTGAGAGTGAATGAGTGAGCGTGAGAGTGAATGAGTGAGAGTGAATGAGTGAGCGGGAGAGTGAATGATTGAACGGGAGAGTGAATGAGTGAGCGGGAGAGTGAATGAGTGAGCGGGAGAGTGAATGAGTGAGCGGGAGAGACAGAATGAGTGAGCGTGAGAGTGAATGAGTGAGCGTGAGAGTGAATGAGTGAGCGGGAGAGTGAATGAGTGAGCGGGAGAGTGAATGAGTGAGAGTGTATGTGTGTGAGTGAATGAGTGAGAGTGAGAGTGAATGAGAGAGAGAGAGAGAGAGAGAGAGAGAGAGAGAGAGAGAGAGTGTGTGTGTGGTGTGTGTGTGGGACGCGCTGGCATCACTACTTTTACGTCACATACTTTTTATGTACACATTTTTCTCCATGTTTAGCCTTGTTTATGTTTACAACATTCATTTCACAATGTTTATTTTTCTTCCTATGTAAATGTATAATGCTCTTGATGAACGAAAGACGAGTGATTGGAAGGGCCGAATGTAAGACGGGCCTGCGCGCCCAATTTGTGACCCTAATAAAGTTGATTTGATTTGATTTGATTTGATTTGTTTATATCATCTCTTACATTTCTCATTATATTTTCGGCACACAGGTTACACAAATAGGGTGACAGCACGCAGCCCTGACGGACTCCTTGCTTGATGTCAAACCAATCTGATGTCTCGCCATCTATTCTAACTGCTGCTTGTTGGTCTAGATATAGCATTTTTATGAGATGTACTACATGTGAAGGAAAGCCCATATTCCTCATGATTTCCCAAAGTTTCTGATGCTGTACACAGTCAAATGCCTTTGAATAATCCACAAAACATCAGAATAGGTTTACATTAAATTCTCTGCACTTCTCTATTATTAAACGCATGTTGAATATGTGATCTCTTGTTTCTCTTCCTTGTCTAAATCCAGCTTGAACTACGTTAATCTCTTCTTCCATTTTCTTACTAAGTCTTCAGTGCATCAGTGTAACCTTTTTACCTTTCCGAAAACCGAATTGTACTTTGCTTAACTGTCGTTCAACTGTGGGTCTAGCTCTTTGTTCCAATAGTTTTACATACATTTTCCCTATATGGCTCAGGAGTGATATACGTCCAGTGATTAAGATGGCATTTTAGTCAATTCAAGTGAAGATAATAGTTTTGTTGTTGTAAATACGTAAAGAAATTTTGAGTCTGCGTATAGTGGAGCGCCATTGGCGGCTTTCCAGTGAATATATATATGTCTTTTCTTCTAGCGATCAAGACTTGTTTGAACGATAAAGTTTTATTGATGTAAATTTCTGAAATGTAAATGTCTGAACATTTTTTATGGCGATCAACATGACATTTTGAACGTTAAATTGAAGCTAATAGTTTTATAGACGTTAATATCTGAACATTTCTGAGTGCGATAGATGTGACAGTTTGAATGTTATATTGAAGCTAATATTTTCATAGACGTCAGTTTCTGAACATTTCTTAGTGTTACCAACGTGACATTCTTAAGCTTAAATTTAAGCTAATAGTTTTATAGACGTTAATTTCTGAAAATTTCTGAGTGCGATCAACATGACATTTTGAACGTTGAAGTGAAGCTAATAGGCCTTAGGTTCATACCAGAATGCGATCGGCGTTGCCAGTAGTGGGTTGTGCTCAATATTTAAATTTCAAATCCCGAAACAACCACATAATCAATGAAGCTAATAAGTCTACTGATGTAAATATCTGAACATTTCTGAATGCGATCAACATAGCATTTTTGAACGTTGATGTGAAGCCATTAGTTTTATTGATGTAAATATCTGTACATTTCTGAGTGCGCATCAAGTGTCGATCCATTGGTGTCTTTCGGGCGATACGTTTAAGATGACATTTCGTAAGTTAAAGCAAAGCTTATAATTTTATTAATGTAAATGTCTGAACATGTTTCACTAAAAGCTTTCGTTTTTTGTTTTTTTGGCGTTAGCTCGCTTTGAACTCATGCATAGTCCATATACCTGCTTTTACTTCTATATGGTGTTTGTAAAGTCTCACTACATTTTGTATGTAGATACAATTTGAAAAATGAAGTACATGACGTCATCAAAAAATGTTCCACAGTCCATCGTGAAGCAATGTGCAATGAATGGCTGTCGTCTGCTGGAGTAATTCCTTGCACTCCAAACAGACTGATGTTATCAACGGAAGAAAGAATTTATTTTGGTTTTAACAAGTGTTTCGAAATGGTGGTCGATACACACGGAAAAATACAACAGACAAGTTGCAGAAGATATTTAACAATATGAAGAGACGTTCACAGTCATGTCTTGAAGCCCGTGGTGGACATTTCCAACACCTGTTATAATCAATACTTCATTGGTACTTTCCAGCTTCCCCAAAACAGCGTTAGACCACATCAGTGACTATTGTAACTAATTTAATGAATTTTTAAGAACATATTTGATGACATCATGTACGTCATTGTTCAAATTTGTTCTACATACAAAGTGTAATGAGACTTTACAAACACCCGGTATAAGTTGCCACTACTTAGGAGTGCACTTCACTGATTTGTGCGTGTGGAATAGCTTTCCCTATTACCAGTGTCCCTAGCACTAGGCGAACCTACTCCGACTTCAAAGGTTCTTTCACTAAAGATGTCAGGAAGTTAGGACAATTTTTGAGTGCACAAGTAGCGGAGATATATTTGTGGCTTTCAGTAGAATAAATGGATGTATTTTCTTCTAACGATCAAGATGACATTTTGTAAGTTACAGTTAAAGATCATTTCTGAGATTACATCATACTGGAATCCATCGGAGGCTTTCATCGGAATAAATGAGTCGCTTTTCTTCTAAAGATCAAGCTGGCATTTATAAATTTATAAATTAAAGTGAAACTAATAAATTTGTTGATGTAAATATCTAAGCATTACTGGGTCTAAATTTAATGTCCACACATCGTTGGGTATCAGAAAGATAAAAGGATGTCTTTTCTTCTTGGAACAAACATGGCATTGTTGATGTCGAAACTGTTATGTAAAGCTAATAGTTTTAATGATGTAAATTTTCTTTTACGAGAGTTCATCTCGGTTAATGGCAATAACTCCCAGCATTTATTGGCTGTTTGAGATTTACTTGGCAGGTTTAGTTCAGTAGTTTGTCATTGCTTTCCGAAAGATCGACGTCTCATAACATGAAAATCAACGCAAAGCGGTCTGCTTCCAAACCACCCGCAGCTGATATCGAACCCTCGACTGAGTTATGATGGGGAATTGTGAACTGCGCGTGTCACTATCCCCTTGCCCACAGATGCCGGCTATTGGTGGCTTCGATCTGAATAAACGGGTGTATTTTCTAATAATCAAGGTGGCATTTTGTAAGCTGAATTGAAGCTAATAATTATATTGATGTAAATTCCTGAGAATGTTTAAGTGCACATGTACTACTGACTCTGTGGCGATGGGGTTACGGAGACAGTTCGTAATCCCGCTTACCTGCGTTCGAAGCACAGCTGCAGACTATTTGGCAGCAAACCGTCTCGCGTTGATTTTTTACGAAATGGTATGGGTGCCGGTAGTTCAGAAAGCTATGGCAAACTACTGAACGTAAACTTGCCAAGAGATCATAACAGCAAAAAATGCTGTCTTGACTGCGACGTCCTGTAAAGTAAATGCAACTAACTCTTAACACATGAACTGGAGATCTATCGGTGGCTTTCATGGGAATAAATGTGTGTCTTTTCTTCCAACGATCAAAATGGCATTCTATAAGTTGAAGCGAAGATAACAGTTTTGTTGATGTAAATATTTGGTTATTTATGAATGCACATCAAATGGGGATCCATCGGTGGCTTTGATCGGAATAAATGGGTGTCTTTTTTCTACTGAGTCTCAGTGGCGATGTGTTTCCACCGCCTGCCTGACACTGCGAAGGTCGTGGGTTCGATTCCGCTCTGTTCACTAGTGCAATTTTCTCCGAGACTCTTGGGGGTCCTCGCTGTGACTACGAAGTTCCTGCTTTGTGCGACGCTTTCGGCAGGCCGCCCTGAGGAAAGAACCGGAGCAATGGGATAAAACCTGGTGCAATGAAGTCGATCCTCTTGCCTTTTCAACCCTGTTTAAAACCATGTTTAAACCCTGTTCAAACCCCCTTATAAAACCTGTTTTCTTCTTCTAACGATCAAGATATCATTTTGTAAGTTGAAGTGAAGATAATAGTTTTGTTGATGTTAATATGTAACTGCAATTTTTTAAGCGCTCGTGAAGTGGAGATCCAGCAGTGTCTTTCAAAGGAATAAATAGGTGTCTTCTTCTAGCGATGAAGACGTCATTGTGTGAGTTACAGATAATAGTTTTGTTGATGTAAATATGTAACGGCAATTGTTATGTGTGCTTGTAGTGGAGACACATGTGTGTCTTTCAGATGAATTAGTAGGTGTCTTTTTTCTATAGGTTAAGATGTTAAATATTTGTCTTCTTCTATAGATCAAGATGTCAGACATGTGTTTCTCCTAGAGATCAAGATGTCAAACATGTGTTTCTTGTAGAAATAAGATGTCAGACATGTGTTTCTTCTAGAGATCAAGATGTCAAACAGGTGTGTCTTCTAGAGATCAAGATGTCAGACAGTTGTCTCTTCTAGAGATCAAGATGTCAGACATGTGTTTCTTCTAGAGATCAGATGTCAAACAGTTTTTTCTTCTAGAGATCAAGATGTCAAATAGTTGTTTCTTCTAGAGATAAGATGACAAACAGGTGTTTCTTCTATAGATCAAGATGTCAGACAGGTGTTTCTTCTAGATATAAGATGTCAGACAGGTGTTTCTTCTAGATATAAGATGTCAAACAGGTGTTTCTTCTAGAGATAAGATGACAAACAGGTGTTTCTTCTAGAGATCAAGATGTCAAATAGTTGTTTCTTCTAGAGATAAGATGTCAAACATTTGTTTCTTCTAGAGATAAGATGACAAACAGGTGTTTCTTCTAGAGATAAGATGTCAAACAGGTGTTTCTTCTATAGATAAGATGTCAAATAGTTGTTTCTTTTAGAGATTAGATGTTAAATAGTTGTTTCTTCTAGAGATAAGATGACAAACATGTGTTTTTTCTAGAGATAAGATGTCAAATAGTTGTTTCTTCTAGAGATAAGATGTCAAATAGTTGTTTCTTCTAGAGATAAGATGTCAAATAGTTGTTTCTTCTAGAGATTAGATGTCAAATAGTTGTTTCTTCTAGAGATAAGATGTCAAATAGTTGTTTCTTCTAGAGATCAAGATGTCAAACAGTTGTTTCTTCTAGAGATAAGATGACAAACAGTTGTTTCTTCTGGAGATAAGATGACAAACAGGTGTTTCTTCTAGAGATAAGATGACAAACAGGTGTTTCTTCTAGAGATAAGATGTCAAACAGGTGTTTCTTCTATAGATAAGATGTCAAATAGTTGTTTCTTTTAGAGATTAGATGTTAAATAGTTGTTTCTTCTAGAGATAAGATGACAAACATGTGTTTTTTCTAGAGATAAGATGTCAAATAGTTGTTTCTTCTAGAGATAAGATGTCAAATAGTTGTTTCTTCTAGAGATAAGATGTCAAATAGTTGTTTCTTCTAGAGATTAGATGTCAAATAGTTGTTTCTTCTAGAGATAAGATGTCAAATAGTTGTTTCTTCTAGAGATCAAGATGTCAAACAGTTGTTTCTTCTAGAGATAAGATGACAAACAGTTGTTTCTTCTGGAGATAAGATGACAAACAGGTGTTTCTTCTAGAGATAAGATGACAAACAGTTGTTTCTTCTAGAGATAAGATTGTTTATTCTAGAGATAAGATGACAAACAGGTGTTTCTTCTAGAGATAAGATGTCAAATAGTTGTTTCTTCTAGAGATAAGATGTCAAATAGTTGTTTCTTCTAGAGATCAAGATGTCAAACAGTTGTTTCTTCTAAAGATAAGATGACAAACAGTTGTTTCTTCTGGAGATAAGATGACAAACAGGTGTTTCTTCTAGAGATAAGATGTCAAAAATTTGTTTCTTCTAGAGATAAGATGACAAACAGGTGTTTCTTCTAGAGATAAGATATCAAACAGTTGTTTCTTCTAGAGATAAGATGTCAAATAGTTGTTTCTTCTAGAGATAAGATGACAAACAGGTGTTTCTTCTAGAGATAAGATGACAAACAGGTGTTTCTTCTAGAGATTCATTCATTCATTCAGTAGCATGTCCTTTGCAGAACCTCTGTCCCATTACAACCTTCCGGAAAACCTCTCGATCATAAGCTAGATGTCCCGCGTCTGATACACCCATCTGGAGATCATCCGCCACATCCTGCACCCATCTTCTCTTTGGCCTTCCTCTTCCTCTCTTCCCAGGCATATACCCCTCCATTATTGTTCTCTCCAAACTTTCGTGACGTTTCAAGTGACCAAAATATTTCAATTTTCTTTGTTTTATCGTCTTTAATAGCCAACCTTCTTCAATATTCAACTCTTGAAGTATGGATGCATTTGATCTTTTCTTTACCCAAGATATTCTTAGAACTCGTCTATAACATTTATATTCAAAGGCGTTTATGCGCTGTTCAGCTTGTTTAGTAAGTGTCCATGTCTCACAGGCGTATGTTGCAATGGGAAAGATGCATGCTCTTAAAAATCTAATTTTTGTAGTTCTATCTGTCCCACTCCATAATTTATTCAGCTGTTTTAGTCTTTGAAGAGCAATTGATAGTCGCCGTTTAATTTCTTTCATTGTGTCACCGTTGTTGGTAATCAATGAACCAAGATAATCAAAATTTTCCACTACCGCCAATTTTTCCCCATTAATGTATATTTCTTTCTCCATAGTAGTTTTATCTGTATGCGTTATCTTTGTTTTTGCTATGTTAAGATATAAGTTGTGATTTTCACTATTCAATTGGATTGAAGCTATTAGGTTTTCTATGCCATTCTGTGTTGTGGATAGTAATACTGTATCATCAGCATATCGAATCTCCGGTATGTCATGACCGCCAATATTTAGGGCATCATATAGCTCTCTGCTTATATCATCTCTTACATTTCTCATTATATTTTCGGGGTACAGGTTAAACAAATAGGGTGACAGCACGCAGCCCTGACGGACTCCTTCAATCAATCAATCATGTGCCATTCCGGAAAGCGTGGGCGGTCATGACTCGCCATTTCACTCGATCACCAGTGTCGTGGATCAGCTCAGTGTTCCTGTCTCGTCCATGCCATGTGGTCAAGCCATCCAGGTATTTTCCTCTCGGTCTTCCTCTTGGTCTGTTCCCTCGATCTTGCCAGTTGTCACTAAGTTCTCCAATCCATCTCTTCTCATAACATGTCCAAATATTTTTGACTGTCTACGTCTAATTTCTCTAATCAGTTTACGATGTTCATTTGTCTCCTGTAGTACTTGGTCATTGGTTTTTCTGTCTGTCCATGGTATTCTTTGCATTTTTCTCAGAAACCACATTTCTGCAGCCATCAGATGCTTTTCAGCTTGACTGCTCATTGTTCCAGTGTCACATCCATACAAAAGAACAGGCTCTATGTATCCCCTCAACACTCTTTTTCTCGTTTCAATTGACATCTTTTTATTGGTCAGAATGTTTTTCATCTTGCTAAAGGCTACTTTCGCCATGGCGATTCTTGTTCTAATCTCTTCAAGGCATCTCCCATCAGATGTTATGACTGTTCCAAGATAATTGTACCGATTCACTTGTTGAAGAATATTTCCATTTACTTGTATATTACATTGTGGCACTTCTTCCTTCCTAGTGACGACCATAACCTGAGTCTTTTTACAATTTAATTCTAACCCCAGTTGCTCACTGTGTACAACAACCGCATCTACTAATTGTTGCAGGTCCTGCGCATTGTCTGCAATTAATACTGTATCATCTGCATATCTAATGTTATTGATGTTTCGTCCTCCAATGCTGATTCCATTTATATCCTCTACATTTCTGAAAATATTTTCACTGTATAGTGAAAAAAGATCTGGAGACATCACACATCCCTGCCTAACACCTCTCTTAATTGGCTGATACTGTCCCACTTCATTATCAATCCTTATTGCAGCTTGTTGTTTCCAATATATGTTTTTTATAAGTCTAATGTCTTTCCCATCAATTTGTAGATCTGCAAGCATATTCACCATGTTGACATGTCTAACTCTATCAAAAGCCTTTGTATAGTCAATAAAGCAAAGATGTATATCCTTGTTTACTTCTATAGCACGTTCAATAACTGTTCGCAGCATATACACAGCATTTACTGTACCCTTTCCTTCTACAAACCCGCATTGTTCTTCCCCTATTTCAGGTTGTATCTTCTTCCTCACTCTTTGCATGATAATTCTTAGCAAAATCTTTGTGATGTGACTCATTATACTAATTGTTCTATGTTGATCACATTCCAAGGTTCCTGATTTCTTTGGGATTGCAATAAATATAGAGTTACATAATTCAGGAGGTATATCTCCAGTATCATATAATGTGTTCAGCAGTCTTGGTCTAGTCCAAATTCTTCTAAAGCTTTAATCATTTCTGTTGTGATGTTATCTGCACCGGGGGCCTTGCCAGCTTTCATATGCTTAAGAACATTTCGAACCTCCATCTCCAAAATTGGCGGTCCTTCATTATTAAATCTAATATCATACTGTTCATCTCTGTTATCATAATAAAGGTGTTTCACATAATCTGTCCATACCTGTAGAATCTGGTCTTTTTCTATTATGATTTTGCCATCTTCAGTTTTTAGACACCCTGTAGATGTACTTGTTCTTTTATTAGTAAGTTCCTGAATTCTTTTGTGCACTAATTTGGTATTTTGACTGTTGTGTTGGTTTTCAATTTCTAAGCACTTTTCCTCAAGCCATGCTTCTTTTGCCTCCTTACATAATGTTCTGACTTGTCTGTGAATTTCTTCATATTTGACAGAATTATTTTTGTTGAGTCTTCTTGTTTCCATGAGGTGTAAAATTTCTTCAGTCATCCATTTCTTACGACCCACCTCTTTAATTTTGGAATAGTTGTTTCTGCAGCCACATTGATTGAATTCTTCAACGTTTCCCATTGATCATCCACATCCTGGAATAGGATCTCTAGATCAGACAAAATTTCAAATCTGTTCTGTACTTCTATGTTGAATTTGTTTTGTATTTCCTTGTCATTACTCAATGTACACAAATCATATTTAGTGTTTCCTGTTATATACTTGACTTTCTTCAATTTTATCCTCAATGTTCCTGTGAGTAATCTGTGGTCACTATAACAATCAGCACTGGGAACTGTTTTTGCTATTGTTAATGCATTTCTAAATCTTCTGCTAATCAGAATGTAGTCAATCTGGTTTCTAATCCTGCTATCAGGACTCCTCCATGTCCATAATCTTCTAGGGTGTTGTTTGAACCAGGTGTTTCCTACAATCATTTCCTGTTCTTTTGCCCACTCTACGAGTCTGTATCCTCTTTCATTTCTCTCTCCTAAACCATAGTTTCCTACTGTGTATCTATCCCCTTGATTTCCTACTTTTGCATTGAAGTCCCCTATTATGATGTTTATTTCTGAATTTTTACATTTCTTTAAGGCAGACTCTATGTCATTATAAAATTCTTCTACACTATCTTCACTGGATTCTCCTGTTGGGGCATATACTTGAATAATATTTATGCTAAAAGGTCTGCCACTTAATTTAACTAGTAGAACTCTGTCCGACACGGCCCAATATCCTTGAATAGATTTTGATGTTTTCCGGTCCAGAATAATTGCCACTCCCCTATGATGATCTTCACCTCCAGAATAAATAATCTTGAAATCTTCTCCTATCTTGATGCCTGCTCCTGTCCATCTCGTTTCGCACATACCTAAAATATTAATTTTTTCCCTTTCAATTTCTTGTTTTATGTTCTCTAATGTTCCGTCGTTGTTTAACGTCCTAACGTTCCAAGTTGCTAATTTTAACGTCTCTGTCCGTGTCTTGCGATGATCAGTCTTTAAGCGAATCATGATATACTAGGCACTTTTAAAGAGGTAGTTTGCCGTTGCTTTCCTCTATGGCAGTGTCCTTACTGGTCGGAGACTGCAGCCATTGACTCAAGAAGAGTTCGTCTGCCTGCCGTCGTGTAACTCGAGGCCATGACCCACAAATATCTGTCGGCTGCCCTCAAAATTACATCCACCACCTGCCTTCCGTGGCTTCTTTTGAAAACTTCCAATAAAAGGAACACAATATAACATCACATAATCCGCAGGGAAACACTATTCACAGGGAATCCATAGGAAATCACACGAAATCCAATGAAAAACACTAAATAGCGTCCCTCCGAAAAGTAACGCTTCATTTTGTCGCCATTGTACCGGAAGTTCCTTGCTTGATGTCAAACGAATCTGATGCCTCGCCATCTATTCTAACAGCTGATTGTTGGTCTAGATAGAGCATTTTTATGAGTTGTACTACATGTGATGGAAAGCCCATATTCCTCATGATTTCCCAAAGTTTCTGATGTTGTACACAGTCAAATGCTTTTGAATAATCCACAAACCATGAGAATAAGTTTACATTAAATTCTCTGCACTTCTCTATTATTAAACGCATGTTGAATATGTGATCTCTTGTTCCTCTTCCTTGTCTAAATCCAGCTTGAACTACGTTACTCTCTTCTTCCATTTTCTTACGAAGTCTTCCCATTATGACTTTTAGTAGAATTTTACTTTCATGACTGATCAAGGCAACAGTTCTATAGTTGGTGCATAATTTCAGGTTGCCCTTTTTTGGTATTGGAAAGAAGATAGTTCTCTTCCAATCTTTTGGCCATATACCATATTTCCAAATCTGTGTACATAATGCATGATATATGTGTATGCTTTCTTCTCCCCCCGTTTTAATTAGTTCAGCTGGTATCTCATCACATCCAGGTGATTTACCATTCTTCAGGTTCTTTATAGCCCAAGCAATTTCATCTAATGAGGGTTCAGGTTCTGTCTCTGCTGCCATTGGTTCACGTATCTCATTCATATTCTCACTGTCACTCATATCATACATTCCACTGCAGTACTCCCGCCATCTTTCTAGAATTTGTCTATATTCTGTTAAGGTATTTCCCATCTTGTCACAGATAACATTCAATTGAGGTTGAACATTTCTTGTCAATAACTTCATTTCTTTGAACATTTCATAATCTCTTCCAGTCTTATGATATTGCTCTATTCTGGTACAGCAATCTTGTATATATTGATTTTTGTCCTTTCTTGTGTTCTTCCTTATTTCTCGAGTTAAAGATTTATACTTCATCCTGCTATTATCGGATTCACCTCCTTTCTGTTTAAGTTCCCTTCGTTGTTTTATTAATTCTAATGTGTCTGATGTAATCCATGGCTTAAGTTGCTTGTTCTTGGTCGGAATTAAATCTTTGGCTGCAGTTATCAAGATATCTCTAGCTTGTACTGCCAGTTCATCAGGTGTCATTTCTTCTTGTACAGACATCAAGACCCCAAAGCGATTCCTAACTTCTACAGTGTATGCATCCGGTATTTTTGTGAGATCAAAACGAAGTGGCCTTGGTCCTCGGATAAGCTTTTTGAGTTTTAATTTCAGATCTTCTTCTAATAACTGATGATCTATATCACAGTCTGCACTACGTAGGGTTTTTGCAGATGTTATGCTTGATCTCCATCTTCTTTGTATTAAAATATAATCTATCTGATTTTTGGTAATATTGTCTGGAGACTTCCATGTGAAGAGTCTTCTTGGATGTTGTTTAAAAAGCGTGTTGGCTATCGTTAACTCATTTTCTGTGCAAAATTCAATTAATTTGTCACCTGCATCATTTCTATTTCCTAATCCAAATTTTCCTAAAACGTGTCTCTCATTTCCAGCTCTTCCTGCACCAACTTTTGCATTAAAATCTCCCATTATTATTGTTATATCATTATGACCAATCTTATCTAATGTGTCTTGTAGTGTGTTGTAAAAAATCTTCAATTTCGTCCTCCTCTGCTGTTGAAGTAGGTGCATATATCTGTATGAAAGTTGTGTTTTTGGGACGGCCTTTAAGTCTAATAGTGAGGATTCTATCACTAACTGGATTATATCTCATTAAAGATTTTGCAGTTGTCTTATCTAAACAAAATGCCACTCCCCTCTGGCCTCCGGAGTCTCTACCAGAATAAATGAAAATACTTCCATTTTCAGTTGTAAAATGTCCCTTGCCGCTCCAGCGATGTTCACTAATTCATAAAATTTGAATGTTTAACCTCTCAGTCTCATCACACACTACTTTAAGCTTTCCCTCATACAGACTTCTCACATTCCACGTTGCTATTCTCACTATGTTTCTTAGTCTGACACAGGGGATTTCCTTGGTAACACAGTCAGGATTAACTCCGTCATCACGATTACTAGTACTGGTCCCTGTGTCACACTCTTCCCCAGTGTTATCTGATCTGCCTGGCCTAGGGGTCTCGCCACCAGATCTCTTTCTTATTATGTTTTCTTTCACGGTTGCTATGGTTTCTTGGCAAGTTTTGCAGAAGGTAGTTTGCCATTGCTTTCCTTCTGGGCAGTGACTGTGCTAGTCGGTGGCCATAGCCATTGTCTCTACTGATGAAATCATCTGCCTATCGCCGCAGAGTGCAAGACCATAACCAACAACAATCTGTCGGCTGCTCTCACACTCCATCCACCACCTGCTTCCATGGCTTCACGTAACCCTGATCGGGGGGATAAACGGGTACTCCACCTTGCCCAAGAGTGTCCCGTAGACTAACGGAGGAAAGAAGGCGTCTTACATCTCCTTTGATAGGGGATACCCCTACCCCGCTAACCGGTCTTCTAGAGATAAGATGTCAAATAGTTGTTTCTTCTAGAGATAAGATATCAAATAGTTGTTTCTTCTAGTGATAAGATGTCAAATAGTTGCTTCTTCTAGAGATCAAGATGTCAAACAGGTGTTTCTTCGGTTCCCTCGGTGCACATGTGAATTGGCGTCGCAGACAGCAGAGCACATACTCCAAGACTGCCCAAATTACAACATGTCTAGGCAAACCTTCTGGCCTAGAGAGACGACAGTGGAAGATAAACTCTATGGACCGCTGAGTGAAGTAAAAAATACAGTTAAATTAATACAAGAGACAGCATTGCAGTTATAGACATATTTCAAGCGAATGAAAGAAGAAGGTGTTTCTTCTAGAGATCAAGATATTAAACAGGTGTTTCTTATAGAGATCAAGATACCAAACAGGTGTTTCTTCTAGAGATGAAAATGTCAAACAGGTAACTTCTTCTAGAGATCAAGATGTCAAACAGGTGTTTCTTCTATAGATGAAGATATCAAACATGTGTCTTCTTCTATAGATCAGCTATCAAACATGTGTTTCTTCTATAGATGAAGATATCAAACAAGTGTCTTCTTCTTGAGAGCAAGATATCAACCAGGTGTTTCTTATAAAGATCGAGATGTCAAACAGGTGTTTCTTCTATAGATCAAGATATCAAACATGTGTTTTCTTCTAGAGATCAAGACGTCATTGTGTAGGTTGAAGTTAAGTTGTTGTTACCATACATAGTTGAACACTTGTTGTGCGTATTACAACTGAACGACGCCCATTGGTTATTGGTATTACTCAGAGACAGCTTGTTTTGTTTGTGAACCGAAACATCTATGGATAGACCTATCTTCACAATATGATGTCAGACAGCCCGTTTACCTGCCATAGGTGGCACCAGGCATATGGTGCCAGTCCCATGTTTTATAAACCAATTTCCACTCCGTGAATGACGGGGTCAGTAACACATTGGCCGCCTTTATTTCCTAATACATTTCCTAGTACACATTTTAGGCTGGGTCGACCTTCGTGCCATGTAGCGTTGGAGGCAAGAGTCAATGATTTAGAATTAAATACGAAAATATGGCAAACGGAACAGAATGAGTTAATTGAGAATTTAAAAAAGAAAAAATAAATAAAATAATTATGAAAACATTGTAATTGTCATGTACAGGTATCGAAGAATGGAATTAACAACAGATTGGTTATATCATAAGAAAATCAGTCGAGAAAAAAAATGAAAACGCTACATCCACAAACAGAAAGGTAGAAAACATAGAAAACACAAATTAAAATCATTGACTCTTGCCTCCGACGCTACATGGCACTTCGATTCTAAAAACAATGAAGAAGTGTTCATCTCACTCCACGAAGGAAGACTATAAACAGGTAAATGAACATGGTGTATTTTTAATGACTGTGCAGTGTTTGAAAATATTGCCGGTCCAAGTTTTGTATTTACCCTCTGTAAAGTTCATGCAACAAATTAGATAAATACAAAACTTGGACCGGCAATATTTTCAAACACCGCACAGTCATTACAAATACACCATTCTCCATGCCTAAAACTGCTGTGGGAGTCTGAGGTATGAAGTTAGGTGAACAGTTCTCTTCCTCTCTGTCATTTCTTCCAAAACAGTTCCCACAAATTTGTGAAATAATGTCTGGCACCCATTTTATGAGGCTGAGTCGACCTCAGAGCCTGAGGGGTCGGGAAAATTAATCAAGCCACTGCTAGCTCGGGGTAGAATCTGGATCACCTGGTAAGCAAGCCAACTAACCAATAAGAAAGTTAATTAACCAACAAACAAGCGAACTAACCAATAAGCAAGTGAACTAACCAACAAACAAGCGAACTAACCAATAAGCTAGTGAACTAACCAACAAACAAGCGAACTAACCAATAAGCAAGTGAACTAACCAACAAACAAGCGAACTAACCAATAAGCAAGCGAACTAACCAATCTGCGAACGTAGGAACAAACGAAATATATTTTCAAAGGGTAATAAATTGGACATGCAGGACCGACTTACATTCGGCACTTTCAATTTTGCATCTTTCGTACATCTATTATTTACTGTACATGTTACATTCACATAGGAAAATAAAACATTGCCAAATGAAAGTTGTAAATATAAACAATGCATAGTATCATGTTATGAGCCATACAGGCAGCCACACACACACACACACAGACACACATACACACACACACTCACACACTCTCACACACTCTCACACACACACACTCACTCACACACACTCACTCACACACACTCATTCACACACACACACTCACTCACACACACACACTCATTCACACACACACACTCACTCACACACACACACACACACTCACACACACTCACACATACACACACTCACACACACTCAAAAACTCTCACACTCACACACACTCACATTCACACTCACACACACATTCACACAGACATTCACACACACACACACACACTCACACACACACACTCACACTCACACACTCACACACTAACAAACCCACACACTCACACACTCACACAGTCACACACTCACACACACACTCACACACTCACACACTCACACAGTCACACACTCACACACTCACATACACACTTACACACTCACAAACTCACATACACACACACACTCACACACTCACACACTTATACACTCAAATACTCACACACTCACAAACTCAAACACACTCACTCACGCACACTCACACAATCACACACTCACATACTCACACACTCACACACTCACACACTCACACACTCACACACACTCACTCACACACTCAAACACACATTCACACACTCACACATTCACACACTTACACACTCAAACACTTATACACTCACACACTCACACTTACTCAAACACAATCACTCACACATACTCACTCACACACACTCACTCACACACACTCACTCACAAACACTCACTCACAAACACTCACTCACAAACACTCACTCACACACACTCACTCACACACTCACACACACACACTCACTCACATACACTCAATCACACACACTCACTCACTCACACACACTCACACACACTCACACACACTCAGAAGCACGCACACACTCACACATACTCACTCACACACACTCATTCACACACTCACTCATACACACTCACTCACACACACTCACACACAATCACTCAACACACTCACTCATTCACACACACTCACTCACACACACTCACTCACACACACTCACTCACACACACTCACGCACTCACACACACTCACTCACACACACACTCACACACACACACTCACTCACACACACTCACTCAAACACACTCATTTACACACACTCACTCACACACACTCCACTCACCCAAACTCACTCACTCACACACAATCACTCACACACACTCACCTACACACACTCACACTCACACACACACACACTCACACAAACTCACACACACACTCACACACACACTCTCACACACTCACTCAAACACACATTCTCACACACTCACTCAAACACACTCTCACACACACACTCACATACACACACTCACACACAGACTCACACACATACACTCACATACATACACACACACTTACACACACACATTCTCACACACTCACACACACACTCACACACACACACTCACACACACTCACACACACACACATTCACACTCACACTCGCACACTCACACATTCACACTCACACACACTCACATACACACACTCACTCACACACACACAGTCACACACACACTCACACACACACTCTCTCACACACACTCTCTCACACACACTCTCTCTCACACACACACACTCTCGCACACACTCTCGCACACACTCACGCACACACTCTCACACACACACACTCACACATACACGCACACTCTCACACATTCACACTCTCATACATTCATACACTCGCACACACACTCACACACTCACACTCACACACACACACACACTCACACAAACACTCACAAACACTCACACACACTTACACACACTCACACACACTCACACACACACACTCACACTCACACATACACACTCACACTCACACACAGACACACAGACACACACACACTCACACACACACACCTACACACACACACTCACACACACTCTCACACTCACACACTCACACACACTCACACTGACATACACACTCACACACACACATTCACACACTCACACACACACACACTCACACTCACTCACTTACATACATACCTACATACATACCTACATAATACTTACATCATTTACACAAACTCTCTCAGTTATGCACCCACTCAGTAAAACACAAATACACACTCCCTCGCAACCTCATATACTCACTCACAATCATAAACTCAGTACCAACAGTTTACTTATACATATACAGTACTCCATACACTCTATGCGCAACCAGCGTTAATGTAAAGTATTTTGTCTATTCACTCTATTCACGAGTGAATTCATGAGTGTGTGTATAAAAAGTGGTTGAATAGCAAACAGGAATGTGATTACATAGAATATAGAATAGCGAGAAGACATGTGAATAGTATAGTAAAGAGGGAAAAACAAAAAGACTGGGAGGAGTATGGAGAAACCCTAAATAAAAACTAGAAGGAGGCAACTAGATACTTCTACAAAAAGATAGGTGCAATGCGAACCAGAGGAGAACCCTTTGACCCAACTGAAATAATTAACAGCGAAAATGGAGAACCAATAAGTGAACAAAAACAAATCCTAATAAGATGGAAGCAGTATTTCGAACAACTTCTCAACATCCCATCAGATGTCACAGGAATTCAAGAGACCTATATAGATGTCACCGAAGAACTATAACCAGACATACCAAAAGAAGAAATTATAGAAGCCATCAGATTAGCCCCATTGAACAAATCACCGGGACAGGATGAAATACCACATGAACTTATTAAAGCAGCAAGAGAAGTAGGAACAGCTTGGCTTCATAGACTATTCAACCATGTTTGAGTAGAACAACAGACACCACGAGAGTGGGGAAACGCCATAATTATCCCAATTTGGAAAAACAAAGGCAGCAAAATAGACTGCACACAATACAGAGGCATTTCACTGTTGAGTCATACTGGGAAAATATTTTGCAAAATTCTAGAAAAAAGATTACGAACTACTGTAGAACCCCAGCTAAGTGAAACACAGCTTGGACTTAGGAAAAACAAAGGATGCACAGTTGCCATTTTTGCTCTTAAGACAACTTATAGAAAAATCAATCGAATTCAATGAAACACTCTACTTAGCCTTTGTCGACCAAGAAAAGGTATTCTATAGAGTAGATAGAAACAAACTGTGGGAAATCCTTAAACAATATGGAGTGAGTACACATCTAACAAACCTATGTAGAAGTTTATACAACACCAGTGAATGCATAGTGAGAGCAACTGGAGGACACTCAGAACCCTTCACCATAAGATCTGGAGTACGACAAGGTTGTGTCCTGTCCCCTCTCTTGTTCATAACATATATAGACAACATATGTAAAGAAACCAGCCAAGCAGAGACAGCAAGAATACCGCATGACGAGAACACAGAAGAAGAACCATCTGCAAATCTAACCATTAGAGAACTCCTGTTTGCGGATGACCAAGCACTAATAGCAAAATCAGACGCTGAATTACAAGACCACATGAATAGTCTAAACGAAATGTGTAGGGAACATAACAGGAAAATTAGCACAAGCAAAACAGAGGTAATGACTATAACTAAAGAAGAACAAACAACAACAATTCACCTAAAAGAACATCCCTTGAAACAAGTAAAGAGTTTCAAGTACCTAGGAAGTATAATATCATCAAATGGCAGATCAGAAGACGAGATCGAAAATAGGTGCAATAAGACAAATCAACTCATTGGACAAATGGCACCAATACTAAAGAACAAACATGTATCAATATCTACTAAGAAAGCACTTTACACCACAATCTTCCTGCCAACTCTATGCTACCAATGCCAAACCAATGACAGAAAAAGAGAAAAGAAAAATCACAACAACAGAAATGAGGTTCCTGAGAAGAATACTCAACGTATCAAGAAGAGATAAAATCAGAAAGGGGTTAAAGCAGCACTAGATTTTATCAGAAAGCAGCAAGTCAAATGGTTTGGCCATACAAGTAGGTTACCAGTCAACAGCATACCACAACAAGCAATGATGTACAGACCAGATGAAAACAGAGGAAGAGGCCGACCACGTAAACGTTGGACGGAGGGAATAGCAGAGTCCATGGGAAAATCGATATATGAAGCCCATAATCGGGCACTCTCACGAAGTTTATACTTCACCTCGACACCGCAAGGTACAAGAGGAACATGATGAGATGAGATGAGATTAGACTCTATTCACACTGGGTGTTAGTGTAGCGTTAATTAACTATTCACACTATATGCTCACCAAGTTAATATAACCCATTTTAACTATTCATTCTATGCGCAACCAGCGTTAATGTAAAGTATTTTGTCTATTCACTCTATACACACGGGAAGTTAGTGTAACGTCAATTAACTATTCACACTATAGCCCACCAAGTTAATATAACCTAGTTTTAACGATTCATTCTGTGCGCACCCAACTAAAATAAAGTATTTTCTGAATTCAATCTATGCGCGCTGGGTGTTAGTATAACGTAAATTGATTATTCACACTATATGCTCACCAAGTTAATATAACATATTTTAACATTCACTCTATGCCTTTTGTTTGTGTGACTCATTTTAACTCTCCACCCATGAACGGTTTATATTAGTGTAAACTATTTTAATTCCTCTCTCTATCCGCTGCTCATATCAAGGTAACGTATTTTAACTATTCACTGATGGGCGCCACATATTAATGACCTGTATTTTAACTATTCACTTATGCGTGCTGTATGTTTTGTAGCGTATTTTAACTATTTATTCTGTGTGCACCCCCAAATTAATGCAACAATAGAAATGTGCCAAAGAGGAGTTGAAATAGTAGTTTCACATTCGATCATCAGTTCTCAACAATTGGGTTGCTGCGATCTGGCCTTTATTCTACATGTCTTGCTTTCTGTTTTTCTTTTATCAATTCTTCTTTCATATCTCGTTGTCATTCATTATTTTTTCCACTCTTCATTCTATTTAGTCTGTCTGTGGTAGTTTATCCATATGCACAACTACATGGCCTCTATTCGACTTTATAATACGCGATTTACACGTTCGCTTATCGCCGATCTCTCAAGGAGATTGCCTCAGTGATACGACATGTAAACGTAAATCGACGCAGGCAGAGAAGGCACTTGCTCCTTGACTCATTGGATTTCTAATGGTCTGGTTGTGTGGTCAAACGGCCCAGTAATTAATATGTATTTGTTATAAATGCATCATCAGCGTTAAAAACATCGTCGACTCGCATTATTTGTTCATTATAGATAACTATTTTTAGTCACCTGGTATGTAACGCATTATTTTAATTTCACGCCACTCGTCACTCTTGTGTGTTGCCGGGGCCCATAAGGGAAGCAAAGAATAGCAACACTGTAGCCTACCACGCATGTCGTAAGAGGCGACTAAGGAGGATTGATGGTTCCGTCGCCCTGCTACTGGGTGAGTGCGTGGCGCGACACTGTGAGCTGTGAGTTTCAGGTGAAATGTTTTTGAATCTGCCCGAGGTTTTTTGGAACGTGACTGCATGTTCGGAGCGATGGCAGCTGGCTATGTCCCAGAGTTGACCAGTTTTTGCCTTATGCAGAAATGCGTGGCTGCTGGGCTTCTGATTGACTGTCACTGCCATCGACGATAAATTGTATTTTCATGGACTGTGTGGGTGAACATCTAGGAAACATCAACATGGGAAAATGACTGCCGATTCCATCAGAGATAAACTGGATGTTTTGTGGGGGACTATTGTGTTGACATTCTGGCGGCGGCATTATGCACAGTGTATCTGTGCGGGCTGTTGTTTGTAGAGACTCCTGTCTTTTCCACTTTTCACATTGGGCAGTGGGGAGCGTTTTGTGTGATATTCACTGGCACAGGAACGGAGCATAATGGGGACGACTCTTTGCTGTGAAGTTGGAACCGCGACTAACTAACTAACTAACTAACTAACTAACTAACTAACTAAACTAAACTAAACTAGACTAGACTAGACTAGACTAGACTAGACTAGACTAGACTAGACTAGACTAGACTAGACTAGACTAGACTAGACTAGACTAGACTAAACTAAACTAAACTAAACTTACCTAAACTTACCTTACTTTACCTTACCTTACCTTAACTTAACTTAACTTAACTTAACTTAACTTAACTAACTAACGTCACTCTGCCTTATACATCTCAATGTTCCTATTGTGCCAGAAATAGAAAATGTATTGCTTGTGCCGCTGACGTATTAAATGACAACGGAGACAGCACAGTCTGATTGTGTGTGACAGCAATGTATTGTAATCACCATTAGACTGAAGCCAGCTCTGCTACAATTTGTGAAGGACGTATAAAGCCCAGACACATTTGTAACGTCGACTGCCCAGCCTTAGATTGTCTGGACAAGTCCATGACAAATGCTATTGGATAAAATTTCGCAGCCAGCCGCTGTCTTGTCATATTTTATCTGTTCTGTTAAGCTTTTTTATGTGACAGTCAGCGAAACAAACCATCCTTAGATAACAAAATATAAAATAACACAAAGTAATGCAGCTTTACATAACACAATTACGGAAAACACTGGGCGTAGCGGCGACTAGCCTTCATCAGCAAACAAATGGAATCTTCGTGGCCAAGTGGGCAATCCGACTGCCTCTCGTTCTAAAGGTGGCGGGCTCGTTTTCAGATTGCGTCGTTCAGACTGCGGGTGCAGTTTATCTGGAGATCTCGAGGGGGGGGGGGGGGGGGCCTCATGGCTAGGGCTACGGAGTTCGTGCTTTGTCTGGAGATCTCTGGGGCTCATGGCTAGAGCTTCAGAGTTCATGCTTTGTCTGGGGATCATGGCTAGAGCTACGGAGTTCGTGCTTAGTCTGGGGATCATGGCTAGAACTACGTAGTTCGTGCTTTGTCTGGAGGTCTCTGTGGGCTCATGGCTAGAGCTACGGAGTTCGTGCTTTGTCTGGAGGTCTCTGTGGGCTCATGGCTAGAGCTACGGAGTTCGTGCTTTGTCTGGGGATCTCTGGGGCTTATGGCTAGAGCTATAGAGTTCGTGCTTTGTCTGGGGATCATGGCTAGAGCTACGTAGTTCGTGCTTTGTCTAGAGATCCTGGCTAGAGCTATGGAGTTCGTGCTTTATCTGTAGATCTCTGGGGATCATCGCTAGAGCTATGGAGTTCGTGCTTTGTCTGCGGATTATCATTAGAGACACGGAGTTCTTGCTTTGTCTGGGGATCATCGCTAAAGACACGGAGTTCGTGCTTTGTCCACAGATCTCTGGGGATCATTGCTAGAGCTACGGGGTTTATGCTTTGTCTGGGGATCATCGCTAGAGATAGGAGTTCGTGCTTCGTCTAGAGATCTCTGGGGATCATCGCTGGAGCTACGGGGCTAGTGCTTTGTGCGTTGCTCCCTACAGGCAGCTTGCCGTTTCGCACACAGATACCGGGTCAGATGGGGTAAAACTCGATGCAATGAAGACAATCCTTTTTTCTTTAACCTTTGACCTTTCTCACACATTCACTTGATCTTGGTTCATTCTCCCCTTATCTCACCCTCCTCTCTCTCCCTCTAACACACACACACACATCTCTCTCCCTCCTCTCTCTCTCTCTTTCACACACACTGCCCTCTCTCTCTCTCTATCTCTCTCTCTCGTCTCTCTCCCTCACACACACACTTTTCTCTCTTACTCTATCTCTGTCACACACACACACACTTCTCTATCTCCCTCCTCTCTCTCCCTCACACTCACACACACTTCTCTCTCTCTCACCCCTCTCTTTCTCTCTCTCTCTCTCTACTTAACACACACTCACACTACTCCCCCCTCTCCCCCTCACTCTCAATCCTGTTGACTCCCAACTTTACCTTGCACATTTTTCAGACGAGTGATTTCCTACACAGCAGAAACTTGCCGACAAAAACTCACCAGTTGCTTTAATTGTTCTTATTCCCCCCCCCCCCCCCTCAATCCTTTTCATAATTATATAATTAATTAACTAATTAGTTTTCGTACTCATTCATCCTTTCACTAGTTGCCTGTAATTTTCATTCATGCTTGTCTGTTTTTAAATATTTTCATTTCTCTCGGTTTAAATGTCTCTTTCTTTCCATTTTCATTTTTTTTTTACATTTCTGTTTTGATTGTGTTTAGTTGTCTTTTGTGGGTGTCCCAAATTTGAGCAGATTCACTTCCTAGTTAAATATTGTGTGTCATTAGGAAAATGTTCAGGAGGAATGAACAAATGTGGGTTGCGAATAGAGCAATGTTCACGAGGAATGGATAAGTGTTCGTGGTTAAAAAAATTTTATAGCGAACACAACACTGTCTGTCTGTCTGTCTGTCTGTCTGTCTGTCTGTCTGTCTGTCTGTCTGTCTGTCTGTCTGTCTGTCTGTCTGTCTGTCTGTCTGTCTGTCTGTCTGTCTGTCTGTCTGTCTGTCTGTCTGTCTGTCTGTCTGTCTGTCTGTCTGTCTGTCTGTCTGTCTGTCTGTCTGTCTGTCTGTCTGTCTGTCTGTCTGTCTGTCTGTCTGTCTGTCTGTCTGTCTGTCTGTCTGTCTGTCTGTCTGTCTGTCTGTCTGTCTGTCTGTCTGTCTGTCTGTCTGTCTGTCTGTCTGTCTGTCTGTCTGTCTGTCTGTCTGTCTGTCTGTCTGTCTGTCTGTCTGTCTGTCTGTCTGTCTGTCTGTCTGTCTGTCTGTCTGTCTGTCTGTCTGTCTGTCTGTCTGTCTGTCTGTCTGTCTGTCTGTCTGTCTGTCTGTCTGTCTGTCTGTCTGTCTGTCTGTCTGTCTGTCTGTCTGTCTGTCTGTCTGTCTGTCTGTCTGTCTGTCTGTCTGTCTGTCTGTCTGTCTGTCTGTCTGTCTGTCTGTCTGTCTGTCTGTCTGTCTGTCTGTCTGTCTGTCTGTCTGTCTGTCTGTCTGTCTGTCTGTCTGTCTGTCTGTCTGTCTGTCTGTCTGTCTGTCTGTCTGTCTGTCTGAGTGTCTGGCTGGCTGCCTGCCTGTCTTCATTCCTGCCTTCCTTCCTTCCTTCCTTTATGTGTATCTTTCTATCGAAAGTTAGTAGCTTATTCAACTCGAATAATGTCACGTTTATTTCTACCTCAACACTTCTGGTGACTTATGACCTTATTTTAACTATATCCCATACACACAAAAACCACCATTCTGTCTTATTCTTTCGCCCTTTACTGCCCATTTGGGGCATATGCCCTCACCAACTCTCTTAGCTATCTCATGCAGCCCCGGCCATGTCCTCCCCATATTATTTGTTTTCCTGTTATACAAGCCTTCTCTTGATTTGTCGTCTCGTGGGCAGTAAGACACCTAGGACAAACCCAACTCCGCGCTCCCACAATGCCATCGAGACAGCCAGCCAGCCAATATTATCTTAACATTTCCTCGAAGTTTCATGTTCTTTGTTTCCCATCCAGATTTAGGACACGACCGCTCATCGTCGTCATCCATCAGCGATGCAAGAGTCGCCTACAACCCTTGGCTCCAGTGTCCGAGTTTCCTTGCGTCTCAGAAGACGCTAATCCATTGAGTGCAGACAATGACAGAAAAGCTCTCCAAACATCTGTGTTTGCTTTGCCCTAGCAACTCAATACCCATGATTAAGCCTTAGACACGGAAGGGAAAATGGGACGTGGTTGAACATCACTGAAATGGTTGAACATCACTTCGTGAATGAATCATCTTGATCAACGGTCCTCAGACTGTTTTTTCTTGTGAAAGGGGATTTTAAACGTTTATAACAGAAGGATCCTCAAACTTCTAAGATGTAAAGATACTCAAACGTTGAAAGCGGATGGCTCCTCAAACGTTTAAGTCCGAAAGACCCTCAACAGTTTCAGACGGAAGGATTCTGAAACGTTTAAGATGGAATGATTCTCAAATGTTTAAGACGCAAGATCTTAAAACGGTCATGCCGGAAGGATCCTCAAGTATTTAAGATCCTCAAACGTTTTAGATGGAAGGATCCTCAAACTTTTAAGACGGACAGATCCTCAAAAATTTAAGACGGCAGATCCTTAAACGTTTAAGATGGAAGGTTCCTCAAACTTTGAAGGTGGCAAGATTCTTAAATATTTAAGACGGAAGATCCTCAAACGTATTGCGTTTAGTTGAGTCAAGAACCGACATCACAGCACTCTGGGCATTCCAATACGTGCTCGTACTCATCATAAAATACAACGTAGAGCCCCCCAACACTAATGACACTAGATGCGGTCTGATTATGTGTCCGTCTGGCCTTTCCTCGGAGTCCTGAGTGTCGGCAAGATCCACAGGTCACTCCTTTCCGAACACGTCTCTCTAGACTATGAGGCTCTACCTGTTTGTACACACAATACACATGACCACAAAGGCCCCAGACCATGTCTACCTTGTAATACACCAATACCCCACCCAACGGTGCAGACCCAGCTAATCAGTCCTCAATCTGTCCCACCACACCAACATGTCCTGGGGACAAAGATCCAATAGATGTTCCTTATCGTTAATTATTTGTTTTAAACCAAATTGAAGTATGACACTCTGCATGACGCCTTCGTGTCCCCACCCATATAAGTATATTCGGTGAGTCGTTACAATCACGACACGTGTGTGCTGATTGTCCTCCAGCCTGCCGAGCGTCGCAGTGACTTCCTCCAACTCCATTCTCAGACTACATGTTGTAGTATTGTAACGTGCGTGTTAAACGCCAAGATAGGGCGGATGTAAGGGTTAAGAATATGAAAATTACAATGAAGGTTACAGGTGTGGAGTTAAGAGTAAATCGGATGTGGAGCCAGAGAGGTTTATTAGAAATCCCAAGACAATGGTTGAGCCCCAAACACAGTGGATTACTACAGCACGTAGATGTCAGTCTAGGTCACCAGGGGACAGAGAGGAACGTGCTAGAGAGAGGATTAAATAAAGAGAAAACTCCGAAAGATATTTTGATGGCAACTGGTAATGGGGTTCAAGGGGTGAAATATATTTTCCCGGATGGTTCCAGGGAGAATGAATAAAGACAGAAGTCTGGGCAAATTGGGAGCAGTTGAATTCTGCATCTTAGCCAGGGCGGTTGAGTCATGGGACTAAGTTAGGGAATCTTAGCCAGGCGAGTTGAGTTTTGGCGAAGTGAGGGAAAACATCGCCTGGTGGCATATTCAGTGTGGGTAAGCTAAAGAAATTTGGCCCGAACGATAGACTCCGGGGAGTGGAGTTTTGGGCTAAGGAGGGAAACTTAGGCAAGCATTCAGGTGAGTTTGGACACGGAAAAGAGTCCGGCGCGACAAGTTATGTCACAAGACCGATCGAAGGCGGTATTGTGTATTTACCTGTTCTACTATTGTTCCTGGGAATGATACATGTTCATCACGTATATTTATCATTAATAAAGCTTCTATGTGTGTGCAAATCCGGTGTTCTCAAGTGCCTAATAGTTGTTTATAAGTATTCCTTCAGAGTATTCATACAGACATACCCCTGAACTTAATAATAGCCATATCTATCTGTCAGCAGCATTGTGACAGGTATTATATGCCAGGATCCTGTAGTAAACCCCATCCAATAACCTTCGATATAAACCCCCAGGCACTTCTTTTGCTTCTTAGGACGGACCATCCGATGTAGATGATAACATCGCCCGGGCGTGAAGTGCCGTGTATCAATTGTTGCACCTCCCATTCAGCGCGGCCTTTTGGCCAATCTCTGCACTCCCGGTCCAACTTGATTATTACCCTGCAAAGGTGTACCAGTTCCTATGACATTATGACGCACTCTTCTCCTCCCCCAATATTTCCGAGCATACACTCTTCTCCTCCCCCAATATTTTCGAGCATACACACTTCCCTGATTGTGTCCTCCGACATTGTTAGGCACTCCTCTTCTCTCACAATGTTTTCTAACATACACACTGCTCTTATATTGTCCTCTGACATTCTGATGCACTTCTCTTCTCTCACAATGTTTTCTAACATACACACTGCTCTTATATTGTCCTCTGACATTCTGATGCACTTCTTTCCTCTCCCAATGTTTTCGAGCACACACACTTCTCTGATTGTTTCATCTACCTGAACCATCCACCATCCATGATTTTCCTTTTATCAGCATGTGGCACTTATCTGTGCCCAGGGCTTCATGCAGAAGTTTCTTATCCTCTGCCACCCTGAGATATGTCTTTATGCTGCACCTTGAGCCTGTCAGTAACATTTTAATACCCATCTCCTCAAGAGTTTACATTAAGAGGTCATATCTGACTAAGTTATACGAATCCTCTGGATCCAGTGCTGCTGCCATTGTTTCATTTCTAATCTGGAATCCCTTATACACATTAAAAGCGAATGTTGCTGTAATTGACCAGGTTTATTTCATTGACTTGTAACTCCCCTACCCCTTGAGTGTAATTCTCCGCTTTCCTACATCATACCAGCACCCATCTTCTCCAACACCTTGCCAAATCTATTCTGCAAGAATTTAATCCGACAAACATTGAATGGGCTTGTCTGGCTTGAGGAGTGGGATTACATAGCCGTGTTTCCACTCCAGTGGCATTGATGCTGAGATTAAAACAAGTAGCCAACTACTCCAGTTCTCTGTCGCTCATATCCTTCATGTGGGTGTACTTGACCCCGTCAGTTGTTAGTTACTTCACATCTGTACAGCTATTGCTTTAAATGAATACCCTTGCTTTAGTTGTTACTTTAATTCCTTCTCTTATAGACAACTGTTACTTTAACGTAATCGTCTCTCTCTCTTTCTCTCTCTCTCTTTCTCTCTCTCTCTCTCTCTTTCTCTCTCTCTCTCTCTCTCTCTCTCTCTCTCTCTCTCTCACTCTCTCTCTCTCTCTCTCTCTCTCTCTCTCTCTCTCTCTTAGATTGATTGATTGATTGACTTAGGAACCGACATCACAGCATTCGGGGCATTCCCATAAGCGCTCCGTCCCCATCCTCAGCAGCCAGAGAAGAGTTCCAACGCTAATAATGCCAGTAGCAATCTGATTATATGTCCGTCTCGCCTTTCCTCTGAGCGTTGAGCGTCGGCCAGATCCCCTCGTCACTCCTCGCTGTCGCATTCTTGCCAGACCATGGTGATCCATTTGCTCCTCCGAGGTGTGCACGTGCTCTCACAAGGTCGCAACCACGTCTGCCTTGTCATGCATCAATACTCCACCAAGTTTTGCCGAGCCAGCCAATCTGTCCGCATGTTCATTCCCCAGCACACCTGCATGCCCCGGAGAAAAGATTTATCTCTTAGTTGTTACTTTAACTTATTCACTTATAGACAACTATTACTTTAACTGAATCCTGTCTCTTTACTTAACGACAACTATTATTTTAACCGAATCCACTCTCTTTAGTTGTTACTTAATTCCTTCACTTCTAGAGAATTATTATTTTAACTGAATCCCATCTTTTTAGTAGGGGGCTGCGTGGTCTCAAGGTATGGTGTCCACCTCGAGTGCTGGAGGTCCCGGGTTCAAGCACCGGTGGTGACCGGAATTTTTTCTCGTGGACTTCTAGTAATAAAATTGCCCTTGGTCTCAGGGTAGTGAGATCGGACGCCCGTGTGTATTGTTGCGACGTAAAAAATCCCTTGGCAGTTGGAAATCGAAAAAGAGTAGCCTAACGGCGCTGCCCGGGCAAAATTTCGAATTAAAAATCTACCCAAAGTATTTCAGGATCCTCGCCGGTGCTACGGAGTTAGTGCACCGAGCTGAGTTTCTCCAGACTCAGGTTTGAGTTAGGAGGAGAACGGAGCACTTATGGGTTGCACCCGTGTGTCGTGATGTTGATCCATCGACTAAACTCGACCCTATCTCTTTAGTTGTTACTTTCCTTCACTTATAGACAACAATTACTTTAACTGAATCCTCTCTCTTTAGTTGTTACTTTAACTCCTTAACTTATTGACAACTATTACTTCACTTGAATCCTCTCTCTTTAGTTGTTACTTTAACTCCTTCACTTCTAGACAGTTATCACTAACTGAATCCTCTCTCTTTAGTTGTTACTTTAACTCCTTCACTTCTAGACAACAATTACTTTAACTGAATCCTCTCTCTTTAGTTGTTACTTTAACTCCTTAACTTATTGACAACTATTACTTCACTTGAATCCTCTCTCTTTAGTTTTTACTTTAACTCCTTCACTTCTAGACAGTTATCACTAACTGAATCCTCTCTCTTTAGTTGTTACTTTAACTCCTTCACTTCTAGAAAACAATTACTTTAACTGAATCCTCTCTCTTTAGTTGTTACTTTAACTCCTTAACTTATTGACAACTATTACTTCACTTGAATCCTCTCTCTTTAGTTGTTACTTTAACTCCTTCACTTCTAGACAGTTATCACTAACTGAATCCTCTCTCTTTAGTTGTTACTTTAACTACTCCTTCATTAAAAACAACTGTTACTGTAACTGGATCTTCTCTCTTTAGTTGTTACTTCCCTTGACTTATAAACAACTATTTCTTTAACTGAATACTGTCTATTTAGTTGTTACTTTCCTTGACTTATAAACAACTATGACTTTAACTGAATACTGTCTATTTAGTTGTTACTTTCCTTGACTTATAAGCAACTATGACTTTAACTGAATACTGTCTATTTAGTTGTTACTTTCCTTGACTTATAAACAACTATGACTTTAACTGAATACTGTCTATTTAGTTGTTACTTTCCTTGACTTATAAACAACTATGACTTTAACTGAATACTGTCTATTTAGTTGTTACTTTCCTTGACTTATAAACAACTATGACTTTAACTGAATACTGTCTATTTAGTTGTTACTTTCCTTGACTTATAAACAACTATGACTTTAACTGAATACTGTCTATTTAGTTGTTACTTTCCTTCACATATAGGTAACTATTACTTTAACTGAATACTCTGTTTAGTTACTACTTTCCTTCACGTAAAGGCAATTATGACTGTAACTGAATCATCTTTCTCTCTTTAGTTGTTACTTTAACTTCTTTACTTCTGGACAGCTACTAATCTACCTTTGTTGTTTCTAATAGTTAACGTTACTTCTGCAATTTTGACAGCTATTGCTGTTATCGAGTCTTTCCATTTGTAACAATGTCATCCTCATTAGTTCTAGACAACTCTTACTTTTAACTCGTGTGCTCCCGTTGTTATTTCAACTACTTCATCTCTTAGCACCTATTGCTTTAGCCCAGTATGTCTTAGTTGTTACTTTAAATTGATATGTTCTTGTTGCTAGTATAATATATACATGTCCTATTTGTTAATTTAAATTGAAATGTTCTCGTTAATATTTTAAAATATCTACCTAGTTGTTACTTTAAATTTATATGTTCTAGTTGCTAGTTTAATATATCTACCCTAGTTATTACTTTAAATTGATATGTTCTAGTTGCTAGTTTAATATATCTACCCTAGTTATTACTTTAAATTGATATGTTCTAGTTGCTAGTTTAATATATCTACCCTAGTTATTACTTTAAATTGATATGTTCTAGTTGCTAGTTTAATATATCTACCCTAGTTATTACTTTAAATTGATATGTTCTAGTTGCTAGTTTAATATATCTGCCCTAGTTGTTACTTTAAATTGATATGTTCTAGTTGCTAGTTTAATATATCTACCTAGTTGTTACTTTAAATTGATATGTTCTAGTTGCTAGTTTAAGATATCTGCCCTAGTTGTTACTTTAAATTGATATGTTCTAGTTGCTAGTTTAAGATATCTGCCCTAGTTGTTACTTTAAATTGATATGTTCTAGTTGCTAGTTTAAGATATCTACCCTAGTTGTTACTTTAAATTGATATGTTCTAGTTGCTAGTTTAATATATCTGCCCTAGTTGTTATTTTAAATTGATATGTTCTAGTTGCTAGTTTAATATATCTACCTAGTTGTTACTTTAAATTGATATGTTCTAGTTGCTAGTTTAATATATCTACCCTAGTTATTACTTTAAATTGATATGTTCTAGTTGCTAGTTTAATATATCTGCCCTAGTTGTTACTTTAAATTGATATGTTCTAGTTGCTAGTTTAATATATCTACCTAGTTGTTACTTTAAATTGATATGTTCTAGTTGCTAGTTTAATATATCTACCTAGTTGTTACTTTAAATTGATATGTTCTAGTTGCTAGTTTAATATATCTACCTAGTTGTTACTTTAAATTGATATGTTCTAGTTGCTAGTTTAAGATATCTGCCCTAGTTGTTACTTTAAATTGATATGTTCTAGTTGCTAGTTTAATATATCTGCCCTAGTTGTTACTTTAAATTGATATGTTCTAGTTGCTAGTTTAAGATATCTGCCCTAGTTGTTACTTTAAATTGATATGTTCTAGTTGCTAGTTTAATATATCTGCCCTAGTTGTTACTTTAAATTGATATGTTCTAGTTGCTAGTTTAATATATCTGCCCTAGTTGTTACTTTAAATTGATATGTTCTAGTTGCTAGTTTAATATATCTGCCCTAGTTGTTACTTTAAATTGATATGTTCTAGTTGCTAGTTTAATATATCTGCCCTAGTTGTTACTTTAAATTGATATGTTCTAGTTGCTAGTTTAATATATCTGCCCTAGTTGTTACTTTAAATTGATATGTTCTAGTTGCTAGTTTAATATATCTGCCCTAGTTGTTACTTTAAATTGATATGTTCTAGTTGCTAGTTTAATATATCTGCCTGGTTGTTACTTTAAATTGATATGTTCTAGTTGCTAGTTTAAGATATCTGCCCTAGTTGTTACTTTAAATTGATATGTTCTAGTTGCTAGTTTAATATATCTGCCCTAGTTATTACTTTAAATTGATATGTTCTAGTTGCTAGTTTAATATATCTACCCTAGTTATTACTTTAAATTGATATGTTCTAGTTGCTAGTTTAATATATCTGCCCTAGTTATTACTTTAAATTGATATGTTCTAGTTGCTAGTTTAATATATCTGCCTGGTTGTTACTTTAAATTGATATGTTCTAGTTGCTAGTTTAATATATCTACCCTAGTTATTACTTTAAATTGATATGTTCTAGTTGCTAGTTTAATATATCTGCCCTAGTTATTACTTTAAATTGATATGTTCTAGTTGCTAGTTTAATATATCTGCCCTAGTTATTACTTTAAATTGATATGTTCTAGTTGCTAGTTTAATATATCTGCCCTAGTTATTACTTTAAATTGATATGTTCTAGTTGCTAGTTTAATATATCTGCCCTAGTTATTACTTTAAATTGATATGTTCTAGTTGCTAGTTTAATATATCTGCCCTAGTTATTACTTTAAATTGATATGTTCTAGTTGCTAGTTTAATATATCTACCCTAGTTATTACTTTAAATTGATATGTTCTAGTTGCTAGTTTAATATATCTGCCCTAGTTATTACTTTAAATTGATATGTTCTAGTTGCTAGTTTAATATATCTGCCTGGTTGTTACTTTAAATTGATATGTTCTAGTTGCTAGTTTAATATATCTGCCCTAGTTGTTACTTTAAATTGATATGTTCTAGTTGCTAGTTTAATATATCTGCCCTAGTTATTACTTTAAATTGATATGTTCTAGTTGCTAGTTTAATATATCTGCCCTAGTTATTACTTTAAATTGATATGTTCTAGTTGCTAGTTTAATATATCTGCCCTAGTTGTTACTTTAAATTGATATGTTCTAGTTGCTAGTTTAATATATCTGCCCTAGTTATTACTTTAAATTGATATGTTCTAGTTGCTAGTTTAATATATCTGCCTGGTTGTTACTTTAAATTGATATGTTCTAGTTGCTAGTTTAATATATCTACCCTAGTTATTACTTTAAATTGATATGTTCTAGTTGCTAGTTTAATATATCTGCCCTAGTTGTTACTTTAAATTGATATGTTCTAGTTGCTAGTTTAATATATCTGCCCTAGTTATTACTTTAAATTGATATGTTCTAGTTGCTAGTTTAATATATCTACCCTAGTTATTACTTTAAATTGATATGTTCTAGTTGCTAGTTTAATATATCTGCCCTAGTTGTTACTTTAAATTGATATGTTCTAGTTGCTAGTTTAATATATCTACCCTAGTTATTACTTTAAATTGATATGTTCTAGTTGCTAGTTTAATATATCTGCCCTAGTTATTACTTTAAATTGATATGTTCTAGTTGCTAGTTTAATATATCTGCCTAGTTATTACTTTAAATTGATATGTTCTAGTTGCTAGTTTAATATATCTGCCTAGTTATTACTTTAAATTGATATGTTCTAGTTGCTAGTTTAATATATCTGCCCTAGTATTTACTTTACGCCCTTTAGTTCTGGGCAGCTATCACTTTAACCGAATCTCCTCTAGCTGTTACTTCAATCTCTAACATCTATTAGTTTAGCCAAGTCCTTTCTAGTTTTTAATATAACTTACTTATTTCTAAACAGTTATTACTTTAGGTTAGTTTGTTCCAGTAGTTATTTCAAATTCTTCAGTTCTAGTCATCAATTACTTTAACCTAGTCCTCCCAGGTTCTAGTGATTATTTCAAATATCTCTGCCCTAGATATTTACAATGTCTCCGGTCTAGATGTTACCTTAATGCAGGGGAACGTTTTATTTCTGCCAAGAGCCATTTGGATATTTATAACATCGTTCGCGAGACACTCAAAATTATCAAAACATGCGCCTGCTCTATCTGGTCAAACCTAACATTAACTCAACCTCAATGTGACGGTGAGAACTGCTTTTATTTTTTTGAGACGTGTGATATTGACTGGTATTGATGATGTTGCTCCTTGATTTAGCGATGAAAGTTTATAAAGTTTCTAGATTTATTGAATATCTAGACTCTCGTGTGTTTGCCTTAGAAGAGTCAGATCAAATGATTTTGCTAGTCTCTTACTGCCAGCAGGCCGGACTTTCCCCGCCCTTGATTTAATGCCTCTGTCTTAGTTGTTGCTTTAAATGTTCTGATTTTGTTATTACTTGTATGTCTCTGTCCAGAAACAATTCCTATGCATTCATAATTGGTGGAAATCAAACTCCCATACGTACATATGTAAACGCGACGGCCCCCTCTCAGACATGACTACATTATTAAACAAGTTTATTCTGGGGGGAGAGAGAGAGAGAGAGAGAGAGAGAGAGAGAGAGAGAGAGAGAGAGAGAGAGAGAGAGAGAGAGGAAGAAGAAGAAGAAGAGAGAGAGAGAGAGAGAGAGGACGTGTTGGAGGGAGAAAAGGGAGATAAAGAGAGGGTTATGAAGAGAAGAGGGGGAGAGAAGAGAAGATGATGGAGAGAGATGTGGGGAGAGTGTCTGTGTGAGGGAGAGAGAGTGTTTATGTGTGAGAGAAAGGGAGAGAGAGTGCTGTGAGAGAGAGAGAGTGAGAGAAAGTATGTGAGAGGCAGAAGGAAGAGAATTAGACTGACAGTGAGAGAATGAGAGAGGAAGAGAGAGATTTTAAGATCATGTTTTGAACGTAGAACAGAACAAAAGCAATGTAAAAGGACAAAGCTAAATGCCAACCAAAGATCACAATCAACAAAGAAGAGACTGAAAATGTCACACGCATTGAATATCTTGACTCCACAATCAACAAAGAAGAGACTTAAAATGTCACACTCATTGAATATCTTGACTCCACAATCAACAAAGAAGAGACCGAAAATGTCACGGACATTGAATATCTTGACTCCACAATCAACAAAGAAGAGACCGAAAATGTCACGGACATTGAATATCTTGACTCCACAATCAACAAAGAAGAGACCGAAAATGTCACGGACATTGAATATCTTGACTCCACAATCAACAAAGAAGAGACCGAAAATGTCACGGACATTGAATATCTTGACTCCACAATCAACAAAGAAGAGACCGAAAATGTCACGGACATTGAATATCTGGACTCCACAATCAACAAAGAAGAGACCGAAAATGTCACGGACATTGAATATCTGGACTCCACAATCAACAAAGAAGAGACCGAAAATGTCACGGACATTGAATATCTGGACTCCACAATCAACAAAGAAGCGACTGGAAATGTCACACACATTGAATATCTGGACTCCACAATCAACAACATGGCGACTGTTCACAATAAAGTCAGACACTTGCTGACTGTTGTCATGCAAAGTTTCAACAGTCTAACATGTTTGTGGCACGACGACACCAACAAAACATGACACTAAGACACTTGCATTTCCTGTGCAGTGCCGTTTGCTTTTACATCTGACCTCGGTTGTTTGTATCGTGAGCCGCATGTTCAGAAAAATGGCTGACGGTTGCTGAACTAACATACTTATGCAGTAATGTGGCTGCTGGTTTTCTAGTGACTGCCACTTCCATCGACGATAAACTGTAGTTTTCGCGGCGGACTTTTGTGGTAGCATTCTGGTGGCGGAATTATGCATAATATACCTGTGCGGACTGTTGGTTTGCCGAGACTCCTGTCTATTTTTTGTTTTTTTCACATGGGGCAGTGAGGAGCATTTTGTGTGAAAATTACTGGCGCAGGAACGAAGCATGATGGGGCGACCCTTTGCAGTGAAGTTGGAATCGCGACTAGCTAACCAGCCAGCAAATACAAGACACATTTTGACAGCGGCAGGTTATCATCATCATCCAGTGCCTTGCCGGCTGGCGTGGGCGATCATGCTCATCTCATATCATTTTGTTACTATTGTATCTTGAGGTGTCAAGGTGAAGCATAAATAGTGGGAGTTAAAATTAGTTGCATATCCTTTACATGACGTCGCGGTCAACCCCAGTATTTTTGGCTGTTCGTGATATTTTTTAACAAGTTTACGTTCAATAGCTTGCCTTTGCTTTCTGAACGACCGGTACTCATACCATTTTCATTAAAAAATCAAGGCTAGGCGGTCTACCGCCAAATCGCCCGCAGCTGTGTTTCGAACGTGGCATGCGGGATTACGAACTGCGCCTGTCATTCCTTCGCCACGGAGCCGGCTAATATGGCATTCGTGTATCGAGATTCATATGGCGATCATGCTTTCCCACAAATTGTGACCTAGTCGGTATGTATCAGTTCGTGTGCACAGAATTTTCTCACGCTGTCTTCCTCTCCGCAAATCTTTCCGATTGCCATAACATATTCCAGTTTTTGCCTTCTCATAATGTGGACAAACATAATGTCTGCTTCTTTCTGGTGTTTTTAAAAGTTGTCATTTCACAAGATAAAACAGTATATAAGGAAACAAACAATATTTTACATCCCGAGGGCACACAATAAAAACAAACACATATACATACTTGACATACTCTCAGTCCATTTAAACAGAATGAGGGTGGAAATCGGCTAAAATAATGTAAAAGAATAACTAAGACAAATATCAATTCAATAAGTAAGAATAAAACACAATACAAGTGCTCGACGTTTCGGTATTCACAGCCTTTCTCAAGAACAAATTAAACACAGATCATTATCATCATGTGCCATGCGTTCATGGCTCTCTACAGATCTAGATCTTTGTCTTTTATTTATTTATTTATTTATTTATTTATTTTTTTTGATGTACTCGCTGATGATATTCCTCCGTCCCACCGTCATCCACCCAGCATAATTTCTCTTAGTCTGCCTCTGCATCTCTTCCCCTCGATCATTCCTGTTGTCACGATGTTCTCCTACGCATCTCTTCTCATCACATGACGAAAGAAAGCTGTTTGTCTCTTTCTTGTCATGAAGTCTTGGGAATATAATGGGGTGATTCCCCTTGCCTTCCACATCCACGTGGAGGTTTGTTATCTCAGCCTTTGACAGCAATTTCCGACTGCCAGGACAAGTGAGTGCCCTGCTCAGCTCAGCTGCAGAGCTGTCTATTTATCACGGTGGATAAAATATTATGAAATGAAAACACAATTAATGCAATGAACGATTTCAAAAGGCAAGGGTGAAGGACGAATGTGTGACAACCTGTGGATAGAAAGATAGCGGAGAATTGTAAGTGTGTGACCAACTGAGGAATTATGTGGAAGCTCCAGAGATGTGGTTTTATTGAAGACTGATGAGAACACAGTGGGTTGATAGAAAGAGCAATGAACATACCTTGAAAGAAGTTAACTCGAAATAGAATTGGTAACTCCTATCAGAAGAAGACAATCCACATTCTTTGGTCATGTCACGAGAAGGGGAAAGCCGGAGCATGTCGTCACAGAGAGAAAACTGGAGGGGAAGAGAAACAGAGGGAGAACAAGAGAGAAGACAGTTTGATATCATGGCATGGATGAATGTCACTATCAGAAATGAATGGCAGCACACGAGACGGAGGACTGTGGTCAGATATGACCATCGTCGCTACACAGCACGAACTATAGGGTGTATTTTTAATGACTGTGCAGTGTTTGAAAATATTGCCGGTCCAAGTTTTGCATTTACATATTATGTTGCATGAACTTTACAGAGGTGAATACAAAACTTGGACCGGCAATATTTTCAAACACTGCAGTCATTAAAAATACACGCTGTATAAGAAGACAGTGTACATGACATGTATATTGTCCAAATTTTATTAATTTTGGTATAGGTGCTCTCAAACAGGAAAGTGTGGCTTATTGAGTAGCGGGATGAGCAAGATTTGTCGTCCTGGGGTGGCCAAGAAAGACTTGAATGCGATGGATTTATCGCACTATTGCTCAAAACTCCGAGGAAGGGCCAGACGGACATATAATCAAATTGTTACTGCTACCATTGATATTTCGACTCTTCACTAGCTGTTGCAGATGAGGACGGAGCACACATTGGATGTTGGTTCTTGATTTACGTCAACTTATCACAACATAAATTGCTACTTTATGCATATACCCGTATGTGGGTGTTTTCTCCATTCTAAGAGATCATGTCTGTCCATAGTCTGTCTCGGGTACTGCCAATCTTCTTATAGTCCATATCGTGTGGCGTTGATGATCATGTCTATACACAGCCTTCTGTATCGTGAGCCGCCAGTCTTCTTATAGTCCATGCCGTGTGGCGTTGATTATCATGTCTATACACAGCCTTCTATCTCGTGTACTGCCAATCTTCCTATAGTCCATGCCGTTGCCAAGAGCCGGATTCACTGATCATGTCCGACATCTTGGTTTTGGTCTAGGGGTTAGAAGATTTATAAATATCTCTACAGGCTCGTATATAAACACTGTACAAATCTTTCGTGCACACAACACAACAAGTTCAACGTGTCCTTAGAGCACACGATCACTTTATTGTAGCACAGTTATCACCGTGGTTGCCATCATACACCGCCGGCTTCCTGCCTTTCAGCGTTCTGTGTATGACCAACACACCTACTGTCTATCAATAGAGAATACATGGTACAACTAATCGTCATTTGGACCTTGCTGTTGCTGAACAATATAGATTTCACAATTCACTGCTAAACGTTAATAAAACTGTTAGTTACTCACGCACATTACACTTGTGACCAACCAGTCGTTGTCACGGCGTCTCTCTCTCTCTCTCTCTCTCTCTCTCTCTCTTCTCTCTCTCTCTCTCTCTCTCTCTCTCTCTCTCTCTCTCTCTCTCTCTCTCTCTCTCCGCCATTCTTGTCGACGTGTTCACAAAAACGGAGTCAACTCTCTCACCACCGCTGGTCGGCATTTACTGGCCCATCGTCAGTCGTAGCTTCAGTGTACTGCTTCTGCAATCACAGCCTTCTTTAAAAGGAACACTCTTTACTGTCGACTGCATCTTGAATAACTGCAACCATCGCAAACCGCTTTCAACTTTCTCAAAATCTCTCCGAACCAACCTTCTCTTTTCACGTCTCAGCTCGCTCTGCTTGAGCGCACCCTTTTCCGGCTTCTGCCCTGGCACAGTCATGTGACCACATAACTCCGCCCTTTCGTATCCCGATGTCGGGTTAGTTTCTCAACTCGTGTCTTAGTGACCTAAATTTACACACTTGCTATGTTTCTCGTATCCATCTCATGGCAGCCGTGTGGCGTTGATGATTGTAGCAACACTCCCTGGGGTGAGGGGAACTGATACCACATCTTAACTACGGGATGTCCTCAGACTGGGAAATAGGTGTATTCAATCTACTATACCCCACCAGCCTCTGGATACATATCTCCCTTTCACTCAACCAATGGAAGTTACCCTATCACACTTCGTCCTGAATGCATGACGCAACTCTGGTATCTATCTATGGCAACGAAAGTGTGTATTGTACAAATGAGAATGATGATGATGAGGATGAGATAGACCTAGCGGCTGCTAGGAATGTCTAGATAAAGAAGCACCGGAATAGCCTCAGGAAGTAGCTGTCATCATAGGAAAGGTCCAGTGTAGTTCGCCACAGTTCGTCGGTACACAGGCCTCACCGCTTGCAGTCAGTCCTCCTGCAAGATTCCGTCTTTTCAGGGAGGGTGGAAGGTGTTCGTACCGACTAAACTGTTTCCTGGAACCTCTCTTCTGGGACGACTTGGAATGCCGGCCAACACGGTTCACAATATTTCAGAAGGTCTCTAAGTGGCCGGTTAAAGAAGTGACACACCGTCGATCACTCTCTATAAATCTCGTAGGTTGCCGTTAGTGTTGGAGCACCCGCTCAGTCTCTGCTGGTAATGTCTCTAACGGTCTCTAGCATCTCTGCACTCGGGCAGAATCATGAGCCAAAGTGGCCTGGCACAAATCGTTGATTGTATCTTGCCCTCTCTGGCTGTTGTTCGGTCTACGTTCTTCGTGTGGTGGGCACGAACTCAACAGGTAAACTTGCCGTACGGTAAGGCGACAAACATATGAGGTGGCCATGTTGTACTACAAGTGGTAATGACGTTGGAAAAGTTGTAGCTGGCACAGTGCTTTTCTCAGAATTATTCTCTCACTCTCTCTCTCTCTCTCTCTCTCTCTCTCTCTCTCTCTCTCTAGCTCGCTCTCTACATCTCTGTTTATATCTCTCATAACCTTTCTCTGTCTATTTATGTGGCTTTCTCAGAATTATTCTCTCTCTCTCTCTCTCTCTCTCTCTCTCTCTCTCTCTCTCTCTCTCTCTCTCTCTCTCTCTCTCTCTCTCGCTCGCTCTCTACATCTCTGTTTATATCTCTCATAACCTTTCTCTGTCTATTTATGTGGCTTTTCTCAGAATTATTCTCTCTCTCTCTCTCTCTCTCTCTCTCTCTCTCTCTCTCTCTCTCTCTCTCTCTCTCTCTCGCTCGCTCTCTACATCTCTGTTTATATCTCTCATAACCTTTCTCTGTCTATTTATGTGGCTTTCTCAGAATTATTCTCTCTCTCTCTCTCTCTCTCTCTCTCTCTCTCTCTCTCGCTCGCTCTCTACATCTCTGTTTATATCTCTCATAACCTTTCTCTGTCTATTTATGTGGCTTTCTCAGAATTATTCTCTCTCTCTCTCTCTCTCTCTCTCTCTCTCTCTCTCGCTCGCTCTCTACATCTCTGTTTATATCTCTCATAACCTTTCTCTGTCTATTTATGTGGCTTTCTCATAATTATTCTCTCTCTCTCTCTCTCTCTCTCTCTCTCTCTCTCTCTCTCTCTCTCTCTCTCTCTCTCTCTCTCTCTCTCTCTCGCTCGCTCTCTACATCTCTGTTTATATCTCTCATAACCTTTCTCTGTCTATTTATGTGGCTTTCTCAGAATTATTCTCTCTCTCTCTCTCTCTCTCTCTCTCTCTCTCTCTCTCTCTCTCTCTCTCTCTCTCTCTCTCGCTCGCTCTCTACATCTCTGTTTATATCTCTCATAACCTTTCTCTG
>JACEFZ010017579.1:195000-252500 GCA_014155875.1 Cepaea nemoralis | reverse complement strand
TAATGACATAGCAATAATAATGGGAGATTTTAATGCAAAAGTATGTACAGGAAGAGCTGAAAATGAGAGACACATTTTAGGAAAATTTGGATTGGGAAATAGAAATGATGCAGTTGACAAATTAATTGAATTTTGCCCAGAAAGTAATTTAACGATAGCCAACACACTTTTTAAACAACACCCAAGAAGGCTCTTCACATGGAAGTCCTCGAACAGTATTACCAAAAATCAGTTATATTATATTTTAATACAAAGAAGATGGAGATCAAGCATAACATCTGCAAAAACCCAACGAAGTGCAGACTGTGATACAGATTATCAGTTATTAGAAGCAGATCTGAAATTAAAACTCAAAAAGCTTACCCGAGGACCAAGGCCACTTCGTTTTGATCTCACAGAAATACCAGATGCTTACACCGCAGAAGTTAGGCATCGTTTTGGGGTCTTGATGATTGTACAAAAGGAAATGACACTTGATGAACTGGCAGTACAAGCTAGAGATATCTTGATAACTGCAGCCATAGATTTAATTCCGACCAAGAATAAGCAACTTAAGCCATGTATTACATCAGACACGTTAGAATTGATAAAACAACGAAGGGAACTGAAACAAAAAGGAGGTGAGTCCGATAACAGCAGGGTGAAGTATAAATCTTTAACTCGAGAAATAAGAAAGGACAAAAATCAATATATACAAGATTGCTGTACCAGAATAGAGCAATATCATAAGACTGGAAGAGATTACGAAATGTTCAAAGAAATGAAGTTATTGACAAGAAATGTTCAACCTCAATTGAATGTTATCTGTGACAAGATGTGAAATACCTTAACAGAATCTAGACAAATTCTAGAAAGATGGCAGGAGTACTGCAGTGGAATGTATGATATGAGTGACAGTGAGGATATGAATGAGCCAATGACAGCAGAGACAGAACCCGAACCCTCATTAGATGAAATTGCATGGGCAATAAAGCACTTGAAGAATGGTGAATCACCTGGATGTGATGAGATACCAGCTGAACTAATTAAAGCGTGGGGGGGGAGAGAGAGAGAGAGAGAGAGAGAGAGAGAGAGAGAGAGAGAGAGAGAGAGAGAGAGAGAGAGAGAGAGAGAGAAGAAAGCATACAAATCTATCGCGCATTAGTAAAAAGACATGGAAATATGGTATATGGCCAAAAGATTGGAAAAGAACTATCTTCATTCCAATACCAAACAAAAGGACAATCTGAAATTATGCACCAACTATAGAAATGTTGCCCTGATCAGTCATGCAAGTAAAATTTTACTAAAAGTCATAATGGGAAGACTTCGTAAGAAAGTGGAAAAAGAAATTAATGTGGTTCAAGCTGGATTTAGACAAGGAAGAGGAACAAGAGATCACATTCTCAATATACGTTTAATAATCGAGAAGTGCAGCGAATTTAATGTAAACCTATTCTCATGTTTTGTGGATTATTCAAAGGCATTTGACTGTGTACAACATCAGAAACTTTGGGAAATCATGAGGAATATGGGCTTTCCACCACGTTTAATACAACTCATAAGAATGCTCTATCTACACCAGCAAGCAGCGGTTAGAATAGATAGCGAGACATCAAATTGGTTTGACATCACGCAAGGAGTCCGTCAGGAATGGGTTTTGTCCCCCTATTTGTTTAACCTGTACGCCGAAAATATAATGAGAAATGTAAGAGATGATATAAACAGGGAGCTATATTATGCCCTAAATATCAGTGGTCATGACATACCAGAGATTCGGTATGCTGATGATACAGTATTACTATCCACAACACAGAATGGTATAGAAAACCTAATAGCCTCAACCCAATTGAATAGTGATAATCACAACTTATATCTTAACATAGCAAAAACAAAGATAATGCATACAGATAAAACTACTATGGAGAAAGAAATATATGTTAATGGGGAAAAATTGGAGGTGGTGGAAAATTTTTAATGTCTTGGGTCATTGATTACCAACAACGGTGACACAATGAAAGAAATTAAACGACGACTATCAATTGCTCTTCAAAGACTAAAACAACTGAATAAATTATGGAATGGGACAGACAGAACTACAAAAATTAGATTTTTAAGAGCATGCATCTTTCCCATTGCAACATACGCCTGTGAGACCTGGACACTTACTAAACAAGCTGAACAGCGCATAAATGCCTTTGAATATAAATGTTATAGACGAGTTCTAAGAATATCTTGGGTAAAGAAAAGAACAAATGCATCCATACTTCAAGAGCTGAATATTGAAGAAGGTTGGCTATTAAAGACGATAAAACAAAGAAAACTGAAATATTTTGGTCACTTGAAACGTCACGAAAGTTTGGAGAGAACAATAATGGAGGGTGTATGCCTGGGAAGAGAGGAAGAGGAAGGCCAAAGAGAAGATGGGTGCGGGATGTGGAGAATGATCTCCAGATGGGTGTATCGGACGCGGGATATCTTGCTTATGATCGAGAGGTGTTCCGGGAGGTTGTTATGGGAGCGGGGTTCTGCAAAGGACATGCTACTGAATGAATGAATGAGTTTACCATTGCTTTCTTAACGACTGACGCTCATACCATTGTTACAAATCAACACAAGACGGACGAAACAGTGGAGCTCAATTCATTAGATGATGTCAGAAAGATAACACTAGAAATATAACAAAGAATACTCTGAATATATGCCAGAAGCTATGATAGTGTAATGGTTAGTTGGCTTACGTATTACCACAGTGACTAGCATTCGTCCCTAGAGGATTGCGTCATAATCTGTGAGGTGCACTACCCAACATTTCAATACGTTCTATTCTTGGTATGGGATTTCTAATGCATCCTATTCTTGGTATGGAATTTTCAATGCATTCTATTCTTGGTGTGGGATTTCCAATGTATTCTATTCTTGGCGTGGGATTTCCAATGTATTCTGCTCATGGCGTAATATTTCCAATACAATGGTACTTCAATTTTAATTCACCACAAACAAAAGGAATTCCAGGGCACACGTAATATCCTGGAGTCCCCTTATTCGCGCTTTATCTCGGTGTGCATGACCTTGACCGGAATAACGTTGTCGGTGTGCAGCAAATGGTTTAGTGATCATAGTTGCCATTCTAGATATTTTATATCCAGATCTAGAGGTTTTTGCCGGCATCTAGATACCGTTTTCTGACGTTTGGATGCTGGATACAATTCTAGATACTTTTCATTTGGAGTCGGATATTTTGAATATTTTCTAGATTTTACTTTTCTTTCGGTGTCATTTACCCATTTTATGTTTGGTCTGGACGCGCATAAATTATGGTAACTGCCATTATTTAAACTTTGAACTGACTTGGGTCAACGCTCAACAATCTGGCAACCCCCTGGTAATGAGTAAAACGGCGCATAAATTATAATAACATTATTTGAACTGTGAACACACTGTGCTGCGACTTACTGCTGTAATGCCCACTTTGTGATTCTTTTCACGTGAATTTGGCTGCAACTGGTACAGATAATGCCTCGATAATGGTTGATTATCAACCATAGCGTTTATATAAAATTTAAGGAAGATATCCCATCTTTAATCCTCATAAAATGTGCTTTTCATTCCTTGCAGCTAGCATTATCACATGCCTCATCAGAATGTTTACTAAGGAATTTGCAATTCCTTATTGCTGAAACACATAACTGGTTCTCCAAATCATCTGTCAGACAACAGCAATAACAATTTATATAAAGCATTAAATGATAGTTCCTCACCACTGAAAATTCTGTCATATTGCAAAACTAGATGGTTATCAATTCAACCAGCTGTTGAAGTAACTGTGAACCAATGGTTGGAGTTGAAGACACACTTCGAAATAACAAGACAAAGTGAAAAGTGCTACACAGTTGAAATACTTTTTTGAATATACAGGGAATAAAAAAAAATTGGGCATCCTTCTCTTTTTACAACCCATTTTAAAGTGAAGTGCAAAAGTTAATAAACTATTTGAATCTCAAAATGTTGATAAAGTTAAATTACTTGAAGACCTCATTTTGCTATTTCACTCAATTGGTAAAAGACTTATATTGCCAACTTGTAAAGCTGACTTGTTCACTTGCACTATAGAGAGCTATTTGGCTCCTAAGCCATACCTAGGATACCAAATCGAATAAAAAATTGATGGTTTAAAAACAAAAGGACTGTTAACAGAAAATGAAGAGAACAACTTAAGAAAGCGCTGTCAAGATTTTCTTGTCTCATTATTCAATCAACTGAAGCAGAGACTTCTTGAAAATTTAGATGTATTGAAAAATATTTCATTCTTTTCTATTAACAACATATCTCAGCCAGTAAAGGACATACATAAGAACAGGGAGCTGTTCAACTCCCTGATCGTGTATTAAAAGAAATTGGAACAGTTAAAGCACACCAGAGTCATTTTGAATCTGAAGTTTCAACTTCATCATCCAAACTAAGTGCATCTTGTGAGAGTGCATCATCAGTGAAGATGAGGACATGATTCTATAGATAAGTCACATCCATTTTTTTTAAATGGTGCATATCCGTTACAGGACGTTGCAGTCAACATCATAATGTTTCAGCTGCTGTTGATGTACTAGGCAAGATTATGCGCAGTAGTTTGCGATTGCTTTCTGAGCGAACCAGCGCGGCTCGAACCGCTGCCGGTTCGGGTGCAGCTGCGTTACTCACGAGAATATACGGGATTACGGTGATAGCCGTAAACTCTTCGCCAGGGAGACCGGCAGTCACATCAATACATATATAATTTCTTACTTTCTCAATCTGGATATTTTTCCTAGATACTTTCCAACGAAATCTAGATATTTATGGATGTTGTTTGGACCATTTCTAGATACTTTTTGTCAAAAAAAAGTGGCAACCCTGTTAGTGATGTGTGTGAGTTGGTCTGAATATTTCAGTGGTTGTATACTCTTGTGCACACTTAGGGGCTGTTATTGTGTGCTAATTTGTGACCCTGAAAAGGGCCCGTTCCGTTATGGCATTCTTCTAGTGGCCCTGAAAAGGGCCCATTGCTGGATGGTACTGCTGTATGCATGAGTTGACAATCATATTCTGCAGACTAGTGTTGCGGCGGTGGCCAGACTGCAGACTATTGTTGGGGTGGCCAGAATCGAACAATGTCAGCTAGAATCGTGTTGAACACATCTAGGCCAGCACATTTAGTGCGACGACGCTTGTCGTGGACAGCTGCTGTCAGTTCAATAAAATTCATGACTGCAGAGAACCAACGTAAAAATGTACTACACACACTGTGTTACCGTTCGTCGCTCCTTTTTCGCGCCTTTTTCGCGCCATGACACGCACTGAAAAAAACTTTAATTGAACGGAGATCCCCCGCCAGTGCTATATATAGCTGCTAACTACGCTATATATAGCTGATAAGGCTAAATATAGCCTCGTGACGTCTGTTGCGGTGAATTAAAATTGAAGTACCCCAATACATTCCATTATTGGAAATTTCTAATGTGTTCTAACCCCACCATAATACTTCTAATGTGTTTTATGTCCACCCTGACACTTCTAATGTGTTCTAGCTGCACCTCTAGACTTCTAATATGTTCTGCCGCCACCATGATATATCTAATATGTTCTAACTCCACCTCTAGATTTCTAATGTGTTCTAATTCCACCATGATACTTCTAGTATTTTCTAACTCCATCCCGATACTTCTAAAATGTTCTACCTCCACCATGATAATTCTGATATGTTCTAAATCCACCATGAGACTTCTAATATGTTCTACTCCGACTCTGATATTTTTAATATGTTCTACCGCCACCATAATATGTCTAATATGTTCTACCTCCACCCTGATACGTCTAATATATTATACCTCCCCCGTGATACTTCTAATATGTTCTAACACCACCATGATATTTCTATATTCTACCTCCACCATGATACTTATAATATGTTCTAACACCACCATGATATTTCTGTATTCTACCTCCACCATGATACTTTTAATATGTTCTAACGCCACAATGATATTTCTATATTCTACCTCCACCATGATACTTCTAATATGTTCTAACACCACCATGATATTTCTATATTCTGCCTCCACCATGATACTTTTAATATGTTCTAACGCCACAATGATATTTCTATATTCTACCTCCCATGTAATATTTCTAATATGCTCTAACTCCACTTCTATATTTCTCATATGTTATACCGCCACTTGATAATTCTATTGTGTTCTACCTCTGTTGTGAGATATCTATATCTAAAATTCTGTGCTCTTTTCGACGAAATATTCCCATTTCGTCGATATAACCACAGTTCCACAGCCTCACAATGTGTGCCTGCTCAGTTAAAGTGGTAATAGAGACACACACATAATAGCGCAGGGATACAAGACGTTTATTGCATTAGGGTCTCGTAAGCTGAGTTAATGTCCTGTATTGATACTTTCCCAGTGGGAAATAAGCTATTAGAAAGTTTTGACCGTCTGCAGCACTATTATAGATCTGGAAGTGTTTGACATAAAGATGATGCGATAGTAGGAATGGGATTAATAATAGATGTTGTTTTGGTGGAAGTAATAGTAGTCGTAGTAATGGTAGTGATAATTGCAGGAGTGGTGTTCGGGATGTTTGTAGTAGTTGTGATGGTAGTAGTAGAGGTAATAGTATGTTGATGGATGGTGGTGTTAGGAGTCTCCGTTGCAGTATTAGTAGTAGTGGTGGTTGTAGTGGTGGTGGCATTTGTGGTGAGGATGGTACTTGTGGTTTTGGTGGTCGTGATGGTGTGGTAGGGATGGTGGTGGTGGTGCCGTGCTTATGTTAGGGATGATGGTACTGGTGGTAGTGTAGTAGAGGTGGTTAAGTTGTCGTGTTAGGGGTGGTGACGTCGTAGTGTTGGTTACATAGTGGTGGTGCTGTCGTAGTGTTTGTGGTGGTGGTAGGTGTGGTGGTGGTGTGGTAATGGTGGTGAAGGTTTGGTAGTGGTCGTGGTGGTGGTGTCGTGATGGTGGTATCGTCGTGGTGATGGCGTTCAGGATGAAATGATAATGTTGCCACATCTCCGTAACAGCACCTCTATATATAGAGAGATCTGAAGTAGATGAATGTTTTGTGTGAAATAGACAGAGCCAGAGAAACATCGATACGTACACAGAACGAGAGACAGACTGAAAGAAACCCAAAACGTTGGAAACACGGATATATACACAGAAAGGGAGAGGGGGAGGGAGAGAGACGGAGAGATACACAGAGCGAGAAAAAGAGACAGGCGTATAATACACAGCCAGAACAACGGACGGACAGATATACAGCGCGAGAGAGGTAGACATATAGAGAAGGAGAGGCAGACATATAGACTGACGGACAGACATATGAGAGGCGAGAGAGAGAGAGAGAGAGAGAGAGAGAGAGAGAGAGAGAGAGAGAGAGAGAGAGAGAGAGAGAGAGAGAGAGAGAGAATTGAATTGAATTGAATTGAATTGAACTTTATCTAAAAAGGGTTACAAACTGGGCACGTAGGCCCGTCTTATATTAGGCCCTTCCAATCACTCATCTTTCGTTCATCAACAGTGCATGATACATTCACATAGGAAAAAAAAAACATTGTCAAATGAATGTTGTAAGCATAAACAATGCATATTATCATGTTATGTGACACATCCCCCATCCCACATAGACATCCCGTACCAACCCACACACACATCCCTCACCCACTCACACATCCCCCACCCACCAAACATCCCTCCACCCACTCACACATCCCCTCACCAACCCAGATATCTCGCAACCATCCACACACACATCCCCACCCACTCACACATACCCCAACCCACACAAACTCACACACACATGCTCCACCAACCAACCCACCCACACACCCCACAACCCCACAATACCCCTCCCACACACACATCCCACGCCAACCCACACACACATCCCTCACCCACTCACACATCACCCACCCATACCCTCACATCTTCCCATCCACACACGCAATTTTCCCACCCACCAACACTTTTCACATACACCCACACACCCCACCAACCAGACATACATCCCCCAGCCATACACACATTCCCCACCCACACACATTCCCCCACCGACACACACATCCCCCATGCATACACACATCCCCACTACCCTACATACGCCCCAACACACCCACCCACACACACATCCCCCTCCTACCAACACCCACACATCCTCCACCCGCCAACACCCACACATACCACTACCCACCAACAGCCACGCAAAGACACCAACCCAAACACACATCCCCCTCCCACACATCTCTCACTCACCCACATACTCCCCACCCACAACGCCCCATCCTTATACAGAGAGAGAGAGAGAGAGAGAGAGAGAGAGAGAGAGAGAGAGAGAGAGAGCCGAGCATAGTTTCATTTTACGAATGACATCTAAAGAATTCATTTTTAAAACCGATGTATCCTGAAAATGTTTACACAGGGGTTCCCAAGCAATATGTCCACAGTGGAACTAGATGAAAGACCGCGCCAGTGTCACATATTTTCGGACAACGAAGTTTTAACACTCTTAACAGTCAGTTTGATAAAAACAAGCTCCGCTCATCAAGCAAATACAGTGTAAGAACCGTGTTTGCATTCTGAAATCGCGGTCCTGGATAAAGAATACAGCCAATGGCTGGTCACGATGTTGCCTTCATCGGAAGTCAGTCTCCAGGGACGCTGTTTGCATACTTCTATCGTCTGCTGATGGTCACTGCCCGCGGCATCTGTAAGCCAGGTCTAGACAGCTGCAACAACTGGGGTTGACTGCGGTAGGAACTGGGTGATGCGGCTTTGTTTTTTTCTTCTTCTTCTTCTTGGCGTTGTACTTTTTGCATTAAACAGGAAATCACTTATGGAACCAGTTGAGGCCATTGAAACAGTTACATAAATAAACACACATAGTATTGTTTGGCTCTCACAGAAGGAGAAGATAGAAGTAGAGACTAGATTACTCACTAGACAACATGAAATTTGAAAGCTATAGTTACCGTCGTTGTTATTATGAGACCTATGGTGATATCTCAGTGGTTTGATACGAATTCTGTCCGTATTCCATAGTTGTAGGTTCATGTGTATGATAGACATGACTAATGAAGACACTTTTTTTGAGTGTCTAGTTGATCATGCGTCGAAGTACACTTGTTCCTGCAGCGAGGCGATGTCGCCATTTGGAGGTGACAGGTTCATATCCCGGTCGGTAACTAAAGCTTTCAAATGTTATGTTGTCTAGTGCGTTCTCTAGTCTCTACTTCTTTCTTCTCCTTCTGTGAGCGCCAAACAATGTGTGTTTATTTATGTAACTACTTCTTGCACTGAAAAGACGCTTGTTGTGGTGTGTGTGTGTGTGTGTATGTGTGTGTGTGTGTGTGTGTGAAAAAATCTGTTTAAATGGTAATATTATAGGGGGGGGGTGCAAACCGACAGGTAAAGAGGGACAGGCAGAGAAAGACAGACGGACAGATAGACTGACAGAAAGAAAATAAAAAGAAACCGACTAACAGAAACCGAGAGAGAGAGAGAGAGAGAGAGAGAGAGAGAGAGAGAGAGAGAGAGAGAGAGAGAGAGAGAGAGAGAGAGAGAGAGAGAAAAGGTACAGACAGATAAGCAGACAAAAACGAGAGATAAACGACAGATATACACAGGGGGAGAGAGACACACAAAGAGTCAGTCAGAGAAAGAGAGACAGAGAGAGAGACAGATATGCCCAGACAGACAGGGAGAGAGACACACAGAGATTCATAGAGATAGACAGACATAAACAAGGAGGTAGAGACAGACAGACAGACAGACCAGACAGACGAGACAGAACTATTGCTTTTCATTGAATGGAGCACAAAAACAGAGATATCTGCAAGAGAGTATAAGAACCCTTCCACAAAGCGGTCACGTGATCAATGAGAAATCATTGGGACTCTTCCACAGAGCGGTCACGTCATCAATGAGAAGTAGACTATAGCAACATCATGCAACAGGTCCACTACAGAACGTCGCACTCAGTACGGCTACACCGGACAGACGTAATCTGTAGTCAGTCTCTCTCAGTCCTGAATGTTCATGCCCAGAGTCTCTTTAACTGATTCAGTGCCGAAGGATAATATATCGCCAGATGTTACCTCCCGTTTGGACAGAAGGACTATATATCGTTATACTCCGGTCATCATGTTATTTGTTGTATTTCGTGGCCCCCTCCGCAGTTTACATGCTCAGTGACCGGAAATGTACATTATAATATGTGTACCATAGTTGGTCCAACCCTGCTTGTTATTTGACATTGAATCAATTAACTGATTTATTGTCGAAGGATAACATATCGGCAAATGTGATCTCCCATTTGGACAGAAGAATGATATATCGCCACACTAGGGGGTCATCGTAGTATTTCTTTCGTTTCATGGCATCTTCCGCAATTTCAATTCTCAGTGAACGGAAATTTACATTGTAATACCTGTTCATGAACGTAAAGATTAAGTCCTGAAACGGGCACTCTCCCGCTGTTTATATTTCACTTCGACACCGCAAGGTACAAGAGGAACAAGATGAGATGAGATGAGATACGTGTTCATTTAATTGTGTACCATGTCTGCTCCAAATCTACTTTTTTGTTTGCCATTGAATCAGTTTATATCCGGTGTCCACATGCGTGATCGGCCCCTGCCTCTTATCCCTTCTATTACTGCTCTTTCTAAGGCATTGTTATATTAAATTATGGCCTTCGCTACCCGAGAGAAAGACTGACCACCAATTCCTTCGTGCTCTCCGGCCTACAAAATGTGGTGGTTCTAGCACTGAACATACCGACAGTAGATTCCTGCTACGGGACGTTTTAACCAGTGAATTTGAGTTTTGGAGAAATGAGATGTTTAGGGGTAGGCTTTCTTCCATGGTTAGATATTGTAGATCCTAGCTATCTTTCTTCTACTTGACAGTTCGTTGGTTAGTTAGTTAGTTAGTTAGTTAGTTAGTTAGTTAGTTAGTTAGTTAGTTAGTTAGTTAGTTAGTTAGTTAGTTAGTTAGTTAGTTAGTTAGTTAGTTAGTTAGTTAGTTAGTTAGTTAGTTAGTTAGTTAGTTAGTTAGTTAGTTAGTTAGTTAGTTAGTTAGTTGGTGGGTGGGTGGGTGGGTGGGTGGGTGGGTGGGTGGGTGAGTGAGTGAGTGAGTGAGTGAGTGAGTTAGTTAGTTAGTTAGTTAGTTGATTTCTTGGCAAGTTTACATTCAGTAGTTTGCCATTGCTTTCTAACCAAACGAAACTCATACCATTGTATGAAAACCAGCGCAAGACGGTGTACTTCTAAATTGTCAGCTGCTGTGTTTCGAACGCTGTATGCTGGCCTGCAAATTGCGTTCACTTGACATGTTCTCAGAATTGTTTTGTTACGTTTACATTCAAAAGAAACAATTTTCTGTTCTTATGATTGGAAAATGGTTAATTGATTTATTTGGTTGTTTCGGGATTTGAGGTTTGAAGACTGGGCACAACCCACAACTGGCAACGCTGATCGTATTCCGGTACGAATGTTTGTTCAATGTTTGCTCAATCTTCAAATATTTCATTTTTCTTGATGTTCAAAATGTGTGACATTTTCACTGTTTTCTTTGTTGTCGTAATCTTTCGTTTGCATGTAGTGTTGTATTTGGACACTATTTTGGTTTTGTTTAAGTTTAGAAACAGATTTTGATTTTCACTGTCTCTTACGAAATAGGCAAGATCAATTCTTCTAATCCTTTAGCACTAAATGAGAGGAGGAATGTGTCATCTGCACACCTGTGAGATATTCCCAGCCAACTCACAGCCTTCAACTTCATAGTTCTGATAAAAACGACACGCCATACTTTTGCGTTGCGCAGAGACGTCAAAACATGCCTATTGCCGGAAATAGCAAGCGGAAGCCGCTAGGCACAATTGTGGGGGAACAGGAAATATGACTCTCACTTTAGATTGTAAGTTCACATGGTGTGTTCAAGCCTAGAAGGTGTTCTGGGTCCTTCAAGCAGGCCAAACTTCATTGTGTGACCAACCAATTCTTAAAGTAAGGTAATACAATGGGTATATTTATTATAATACTGATGTACTGTTTAAAATGTTTACAAATGATCATAGTCTAACTTTGTGTTCTTGTGGGATTGAAAACAAGCGCCATGTTTCTGTTTACTGCACTTGTTAGTAGAAACTTCAGCTAGATACTCTGTTGTCATTGACTACTAAAGAATATTTCCTTACATTTTGTGGCAATCTACTAGTAAAGAATATTTCTTAATTCTTTCACGATATGCGGCTAAAGTAATATTTCTTTATACTCTTTCACATGTGGCTAAGGAGTATTGGTGTTTCATTCTGTTGCCATGTGTGGCAAAAGAATATTTCTATTTTGTTAACACGTGCTACTAAAGTATATCACTATATCTCTTTATAGTCGGTTACATATGCGACTAAAAGAAGATTTCTGTATATTTTGTGACAATATGCCAAGGAAGAAGATTCCCTTCTATTCTTTTACAATGTATATATTTACTTTTCTCAATATATGAATAATGTGCTTTTCAAATGTACTTGCTGAACATTGATGCTTTCACAGAGGAAATGTAGATTAAGAGTCTATCTCTTTAAAACCATTTACACTGACTCACACCTGTAGGGATGTATATATCTGGTTATTCTTTTATTCACATTTTCCCCCTGAATATGGTTTGTGAAATTGTCATGGTTGTTCTGAGAATAAATGCTAATTAATAAGAGTTGCACCATATACCCAAATGTTAGCCGGACGTTGCACACACCGACAACCTTACGTAGTCATATGATGATTAGGTGGTTCTTACGGTCAAGGGCATGCCATTTATGTTCTGAAATATGATTGGAAAACAGCCCATTTCTGTCTGTGTGCATGAGATAACCTGAAATCTTGGGTGGTTTAACAATGTCATCCCGCAGCCCTTTGTTTAGAAGAGACCACGGGGAATGACCATACTTGTTTTGTTTAAACCAGTGCGTATGCTAAATACATAACGCGTATAAAGGCAGTTATATAAATACATGATGATGATGATGATGTTGATGAGATTATATGGTGGACAATTAACTCTCAACTCTTGAGGATGATGATGATGGTGATAGGCATTGGAGATCTAAGCTGAACCCAAAGAAAATAGTATGAGCTTATTTACAGGCACATGATGATGACAGTGATGATGATGATTTTATAAGGTTGACCCTTAACTCAACTTACATCCATCTCAACACACCCTGTCTTATCAAGCAACAGTCTCAACCTATCTCTGGCTTACTAGGAAGTGTCACTACATGCACCTTTCCCATGCATCTACCATAGTATGCATCTAGTTCAACCCACTTTCATCACAATATACCTTGATCTTAATCACATCATGCCTCTACCACAAGATAACTTCTTTACAAACATGTCTGTTACATCCTGATGACTTTGAATCAACTTAATTTAAAATAACCAGATGACCTGATCACAATCAGACTCCCTGGTCTTAAAGTTATGACTATTATATTTTTATTTGTCCTGGTTGCACCCAGAGTTGATCCCATCAGGACCATACAGCATGATATGATGGATTGAATGCCATCTATACAGATAAGAGGGATGTGCTCTCACTATTGAGGAGACACATGCTTCCCTCTCTTGTCTTATTCTTTTTTTTTTTTGGTCTTTATTTTGTTATTTTGTTTTATTGTTTCATGACAGGTTTTATGATTTACTGATATGTAAATTGTAGGCAAATGCTTATGAAGTTGTATTTTGTTTGGACCATCAGATGGGGCGCTTAACCGAAAGCCTACGGTTGTGAAGATGCGGTCTTGGTTGCTGAGGGCGGTAAACTTGTATGTCATGTCCATCTTTTGCAAGCCCAAATATTAATACAGCCCATTTCCTTGCATCATCCACCAACCCCATCCTACCAAGATCTCACCCATGTAACCCATGAACCCAGTGAGAATTCCTGATGTTAGATCCAAATTGAAGACCTTACCATTCCTCACTCACTTTGATGATGACCCCTTGAGAGAAAACTGGTTCCCCGGAAGAGACCTGCATCCATGTGAATCTTAAACCCACCGAAGTACCTACCGGCAGATATCAACTGCATCAAATATATGAATATCCTTTTTTATTACTTTTGGTAGTACTTTGTTATACATTATGATATTGTAATGATGTGGATGATTTCACTATTTGTGTTTCCACAATTATGCAGTTACCTCAGTTGATATTCCATGTGAACCTGACAATGTTTTCTCCAGAGATGTAATCAATGTGAAGAATATATTTGGTTGTCATATTTTTTGATTTATTACATTTTATGTTACCAGACCATTTGTTGATTGATTCTTACATATTGTTTGTAAACACAAATATTATGTGATGTCACTGTATGTCCTGTTTATACTGTGAATGGTTTGTCATGATATTGTTGGTATTGTCTATCAAATACTTGTGTATTATAAATCATATGTGACCATATTAATTTAGACCATATGAGGGCGGACACCTGCACACTAGCACCTTCTCCCCAGTGATAGAAAAGGGCATCCAATTTTGGGATAGTGGCAACAGTCCGTGGTCTCCACACCTTTCCAAGAAGCTTAAACTTATATCTATATATTTTTTTCTTAATTAATTCGTGTGGATACAAAACATCTTTAGTATCTTCACGTGGGGGCACGAGCCAATAAAATTTAGCTTCCAGAAGGTGATCTTGATAGAGGATAGGAACCCATCCCCTTAGGGCTTACCCTGATAATATTCCTCAGACAATTAAATTCCTCTTAAGTGGGTGTTACATTCTAACAGATGTAACCCCTAGAAATAAACCTCACAACACCTATGTCCTGAAATTGGATTTCCTTCACTTACGAAAGGATACAAGATTTCTTTGATGTCATAGTTCTTTATGTTTCTCATTAAATATTCTGCATATATATATTGAAAAGGTAATACCTTCTCTTCTGGCGTAGTTTCCCATAGCTATCTGAACGACCCATGCTCATCCGGATTTGAAAATCATCGCAAGGCGGTCTGCTACAAAATAAAATGTGACTGATTTCGAACCCAATATGCCAGATTGTGAAACTGCGTTTTATGCCCCTGGGCCACACACGCCCAGTTCAAATAAGCCTTGAACTGGTACCAGGAAATTTCTTCAGAAATAAATTCGGCCGGCGAGATACTGACCATATCAGCCACCGAGGGCTGGTTGGTCTATAATAAAATATGGGGCTAGCACCATAAGCCCACTGCTTAATAAGACGTGTAAAATAGTCTTTTATTTACTTTACTTACATTAAAATAAGATGAAATATTTCAGAAATGTATGTCTACCAAGCTAGGTTGTAAAGAGGAGGCTGCAGAGAGGCTGGGGGAAGAGGCGAGGGAGGAAAGGGTGAGGATTAGGGGTGCAGAAGCAGGAGCAGTGGGAGGGGACTGGTGAGGAAGAGGGCGCAGTAGCAGCAACAACAGCCCAGACGTTTCCCATAGATAAACCAAATATTAAAGACAATTCAATACGCCTCATTGTGATGGCGCTTGGTCGTTCTTGGGATCAAAAACTTCTCCGGAGGATTTTTTTTTTTTACAACTACGTGATCCAAGTACGCACACAACCACAAATAAATCGTTATTTAGATTTCCGGGACACCCACATAAAAACGCTGTATTGTCGGGACGGTTGTCTCCAGGGCAGCTGTTGTGTGGGTAAGTTTACGGTTTTTGTCGTTAAGTTGCAAGAGATGGGAGCGGTCGTTAATGCCAGGTTGTATTGATGGCAATTTGCGGAATCTGTAATTGTCTGTTTGTCGAATAGTTGTCCACTTTAGATGTTAGGAATGCTGTCTCTTTTTACCAAGAAATTGGCTTTCACCCGCCGTTTCTATCATCTCCGTTTACATATCTATCTATCTATCTATCTATCTATCTATCTATCTATCTATCTATCTATCTATCTATCTGTCTGTCTGTCTGTCTGTCTGTCTGTCCGTCCGTCCGTCCGTCCGTCCGTCCGTCCGTCCGTCCGGCCGTCCGTCCGTCCGTCTCTCTCTCTCTCTCTCTCTCTCTCTCTCTCTCTCTCTCTCTCTCTCTCTCTCTCTCTCTCTCTCTCTCTCTCTCTCTCTCTCTCTCTCGGTCGGTCGGTCGGTCGGTCGGTCGGGCTTACGGGAGGGCGGTCGGTCGGTCGGATGGTCGGTCGGTCGGTCAGTCGCAGACACCCATCTCTTCCTTCCCTCTCTCTCGTCTCATTCTTTCATCTTCAGTAATCCTCTCTTCCCCTCCTTCAACCCCTATTCCTTTCTTACAAACTTCCTTTTCCTCTTCTCGCCCTTTAAATTACAATTCTTTCTAAATCTCCCTACAACACATCTCCTCCTTGATCTCCCTTCCTCTTCCTCATTCTCCATGTCTCAATGGGGTCTCCATGGCCAAGCAGCCTGCCTTTCGCTCCGAAGGTCGTGTGTTCGATTACCGTTACATCGTTAAGTTTACGAGTGCAGTTTTCTCGGAAACTCGTGGGGGTCGTCGCAGAGCTATAGAGTTCGTGCTTTGAGCGACGTTTTCACATGGCCAACCTGCGGAAAAAGTCCGAGTTATATTGAGTAAACCCCGTGCAATGAAGTCGTTCCTCCGAACTTTTAAGTCCTTTTTTAAGTCTCGCTTTTCCTCCTTCTCCCCTTTCGCATGTATAACACTCTGGGGCCTTCCAGTCATCTTTTCCTCTTCCTCTTCTATCTTTTATCCCGTACGCTCTTCATTCCCTTCTTTGTAACTTATTTTCTATCAACTTCCTCTCCCCATTTTTATTATATTATCCGCTCCTTCCTTTTCTCCTTCTCTCGTTCATTGTCAGTCACATTAATTTTCCACCATTCCTCATTTCTTTTCCCTCCCTCTATTTCCCTTTCATCTTACCTCTGCCCCCTTTCACGTTCCATGCCCCTCTCTGACGTTCTTATTTTTCCTCCTCCCCTCTCCACTTGTTCATATACCTTCTTTGTAACATAAGTCAATATAAGCTACGAAAAGGAAGTTCCATAACCAAGTTAGTTAGTTGCATGACCTATACAAGACGTCGCAACCAAACCCAGTATTTAGAAGTCAATTTTTTGCATTCAGTGTCCATAAACAAGACAAATTTATACACTTTTTAACCTTACACTTTGACAACCAACAGATAAATAATAAAAATTGGAGAAAACTGCACTTTTGCGTTCAATATTCATAAACAAGACACAGATACACACTTTCCAATCATACATTTTATCAAAACCATACTAGAGAGTAGCCGGTCTCTCTGGCCGAGGGATTACACCTTCCCGTATTACTTTCTCCGTAATCCCGTTTATCACGCAGAGTCTCGTAGCGGGCGAGAACTGGAAGCGGTTCTACCCCCGCTGGTGACTTGCGGGATAACTGAGCCGGCCGCTCAGAAAGCAATGGCAAACTACTGAGCGTAATCTTGCCAAGAAATCAACAGACAGCTGAAAGATGCTGCTGTTGACAGCGATGTCCTGTAAAGGATATGCGAATTTAAAAAAAATACTAGAGAGTAAGGTTGAAGGCAAGCGAGCAATAGATAGACAACGATACAAGTTGGAAGATAACAATAGATAGACAACGATACAAGTTGGAAGATAACAATAGATGGACGTACAGCAGTCTGAGAGAATGTACAATCAAGGCGAGAGACTTATAGCGTAGGAGATCCATTGCAGACAGCCTTCATTGTGGAGATGACACCTGATTGATTGATTGATTGATTGATTGATTGATTGATTGATTGATTGATTGAGAAACTGAGCACTTGTCTGAGGACTGAAGGTTACTTTCAAGAGAATACAGCACACATAATTGGTTTGAGAAAGATACAGGAGGGAAGGGGTGTGACTGGAAATGAGTTCAGGCAGGAAGTTCCTAAGTTCAGACAAGGGGTAGTGTGGTTGGAAAGGACAAATAATCAACAGGATTGTGAGAGGATAAGTGTTGATGTGTTTGTATGTGTGTGTGTTGTGTGTGTGTTGTGTGTGTGGGGGGTGTGGATGTACGAGTGGATGGATGGACGAGTGGGTGGATGGATGGATGAGAGTAGGGATAAGTGGATCCATGTAAAAACGAGTGGGTGGATATATATATGGATAGATGAACGAGTGAATGGATATATGGATGGATGGACGAGTGATTGGATGGATGGATGAGGGTGGGGATTAGTGGATGGATGGATGGACGAGTGGATGGATGCAAGCAGGTGTTGGTAAGTGTGTTGTAGATGTGTAGTTAGGCATGTGGGTACGTGTGTTGTACGTATGTAGGTAGGTGTGTAGGTGCAGGTTTGTAGGTAGGTGTGTGTGTGGGGGGGAGGGGAGAGGTAGATGGGTTTGGGTCAGTAGATGGGTAAGTAGGTTGGTGAGTGGGTGGGTGGGTCTAGGTAGGTAGTTAAGTAAGTAGGCAGATATGTATGTATGTCTGTCTGTTCATCAATCAGTCGGTGTGCGTGTGTGCGGATGGTTAGATGGATCGAGATTCGTCCAGATACCCCGCCGATCCCCCTCCATATCATTCTCTCCTCATACGGGTTCTCAGTCTGTTCCACCGCTTTCTCTACCTGGACCCATATGCGCCCGACCACCTCTCCTTTGTCCATAGATAATATACCACCTAGAGGCGCATTTTCTGCCAGCCTGTCAACCTGTTTATTCCCCCTCACTCTCGCTCTCGCATGATCATGGCAGAATATCCATACAGTTCTTACAACCTGTGACCTGTGAAGCGAGGCAAGCCATTCTATACAAAATGTTCCTTTCTCCACCTTACTAAGCATACTCCGTGAGTCCGTAATAAATACAATATGTTTTGCAGTGGTCTCCTCCAATCCTCTGAAGGCTGGAGGTTATAGTTTCATGCTCTCTTTTTTCAAGGATCGTCCATTAGCCTTCGCATAAAACCCCAACCACTACATGTGTCTCACCACTGACCTATCGGTGTAGATCACTATGTCACATTGATGTGTGTTGCCCTGGATCAGTTGCTGCACCTAAACAAAACAAGAACCAAAAAAAGCAAATAAGTAACAGATTATGCCACTATCTGGGACGCAGAGGTGTTTCCAAGGCACCAGGGCCGGGTTATATACTGGCCAAGACCTATTGACGCGTCCTCGTCGAGCGTCCTGGGCAACAGGTCCCTTTGGGGTCCTGGCTAAAGTCAATAGGATCGCCGATTCCTCCGAAGTCAGAGAGTGTCTGCCTGTATGGCGAGGAACCACAAGTCTGCACACCAATAAGCCAGACATGGGACAAAGGATACTCATGCAAACCTCAGGTCCTGTATGACATCACACTGATGTTGGACAACAGGATGTCTTCATCCGACATACAGGACTTCGCGTTGGAGCTCAAGCCAACGAACACAAGCAAGCATGCCACTATCTCTAGTGTGCCCCGCAGATCCCCACTCAAAATTCATATAAAGAAAACTACGCCACTACCTCCAGTGTGTCCCGTCATTTCGTTTCTCAATGTCCCGCATTCACATCTAAAAAGAAGAACAGCCTTCAAACATATTTTTAGTGAGCGGATGTTTGTTGATGACGCCATATTTCTGTTTCTGACGAATTTGCTCTTGCTAATAATAGTCTTTGGCTGTGCCGATTATGTACTTTATCTCTGTGTCACATCGTCCCTCTTGTATCTTGCTGAGGCCTAGATAGCGAATGTATTGAGGGGCAGGAGATGAGAGAGAGAGAGAGAGAGATAGAGAGAGAGAGAGAGAGAGAGAGAGAGAGAGAGAGAGAGAGAGAGAGAGAGAGAGAGAGAGAGAGGGGGAGATATGCGAAATAGTCTGAGTATGTATAAAGGCGTGAATGTCTGGAAATTATGAATATGTAATTATAGATTGATAGGTTCAAGACTTGATAGGTTCAAGATCTGAAAGATTCAAGATGTGATTGTTCAAGATGTGTTAGATTCAAGATATGATAGATTCAATATGTGATAGATTCAAGATGTGATAGATTCAAGATGTATTACACTAAATATGTAATAGATTATAGATGTGATTGATTCACGATGTGATAGATTTGAGATGTGATAGATTCAAGATGTGATAGATTCAAGATGTGATTTCAAGATGTGGTAGATTATAGATGTAATAGATTCAAGATGTATTAGATTCAAAATGTGTTAGATTCAAGATGTACTAGATTCAAGATGTGATAGATTCAAGATATAATAGATTCAAGATGCGATAGACTCAAAATGTGATAGATTCAAGATGTCATAGATTAAATATGTGTAAATTCAAGATGTGATAGATTTGAGATGTGATAGATTCAAGATGTGACAGATTCAAGATGTGTTAGATTCAAGATGTGAAAGATTCAAGATGTCATAGAGATGTGATAGATTCAAGATGTGTTAGATTCAAGATGTGTTAGATTCCAGATTGTTAGATTCAAGATCTGATAGATTCAAGATGTGTTAGAGTCAAGATGTTATAAATTCAACATGTGATAGATTCAGGATGTGATTTCAAGATGTGGTAGATTATAGGTGTAATAGATTCAAGATTTATTAGATTCGATATATTATATTTTATGTATTAGGTTCAATATGTAATAGATTCAAGATGTGATAGACTCAAGATGTAATAGATTCAAGGTCGTCACTGGAACTACGGAGTTCATGCTTTGTGCGGCGCTTTCTGCGCTGCGGGAAAAAAAAACAGAGCCATATGGGATAAAAACCCAGAGCAATGAAGTAGTTATATAGATTCAAGATGTCAAATATTCAATATGTGTAGATTCAAGATGTAATAGATTCGAGATGTGATAGATTCAAGATGTGATAGTTCAAGATGTGATAATCCAAGATGTGATGGATTCAAGATGTGATAGATTTTTAATTTGATATATTCCAAATATGATAGATTCAAGATGTGGTAGATTCAAGATGTGTTAGATTCAAGATGTGATAGATTCCAGATGTAATAGATTCCAGATGTAATAGATTCAACTTGTGATAGTTCAAGGTGTGATAGATTCAACATGTGATAGATTCAACATGTTATAGTTCAAGGTGTGATAGATTCAACATGTGATAGATTCAACATGTGATAGTTCAAGGTGTGAGAGATTCAACATGTGATAGTTCAAGGTGTGATAGATTCAACATGTGATAGTTCAAGGTGTGATAGATTCAACATGTTATAGTTCAAGGTGTGATAGATTCAACATGTGATAGATTCAACATGTGATGGATTCAACATGTGATAGTTCAAGGTGTGAGAGATTCAACATGTAATAGATTCCAGATGTGATAGATTCAACATGTAATAAATTCCAGATGTGATAGATTCAACATATGATAGATTCAACATGTGATAGATTCAACATGTTATAGTTCAAGGTGCGATAGATTCAACATGTGATAGATTCAACATGTGATAGATTCAACATGTTATAGTTCAAGGTGTGATAGATTCAACATGTAATAGATTCCAGATGTGATAGATTCAACATGTGATAGTTCAAGGTGTGAGAGATTCAACATGTAATAGATTCCAGATGTGATAGATTCAACATGTGATAGATTCAACATGTTATAGTTCAAGGTGTGATAGATTCAATATGTGATAGATTCAACATGTGATAGATTCAACCTGTGATAGTTCAAGGTGTGAGAGATTCAACATGTAATAGATTCCAGATGTGATAGATTCAACATGTGATAGATTCAACATGTGATAGTTCAAGGTGTGAGAGATTCAACATGTAATAGATTCCAGATGTGATAGATTCAACATGTGATAGATTCAACATGTTATAGTTCAAGGTGTGATAGATTCAACATGTGATAGATTCAACATGTGATAGATTCAACATGTGATAGATTCAACATGTGATAGTTCAAGGTGTGATAGATTCAACATGTGATAGATTCAACATGTGATAGTTCAAGGTGTGAGAGATTTAAGATGTGATAGATTCAAGATGTCAGAGATTCAAGATGTAAAGATTCAAGATGTCATCTATTCTTCTTCTTCTTCTTCTTCTTCTTCTTCTTCTTCTTCTTCTTCTTCTTCTTCTTCCTCTTCTGCGTTCGTCCGGAATGTAGTTTTAGACGTAATTGCGTTGTGCCAGTTTACAGCAGAGCTGCGATACTTGCGCCTTTTGGCTGACACATCCGGCTTCTGTGGGCATTTGTTGACCAGGTTAACCTTCCCGGTTGTCATCTATTCAAGATGTCATCGATTCAATATGTGATAGATAATGTACACGTGACAACAACCGAGGCAGGGTGTATGACATATCACAGACATAAATTTCCAAACTCTCACGGCTGCAAAAGTTGTGCGCAGTACAAACCGCTGGGTGGTGATGTGTGACATTCAGCGCGTGATTAAATCCGACTTTCATGAAAGTCACCCATATAGTTTAGCAGCCAGTCTCCATGACCAAGTGGTTAGCTGCCTGCCTCGCGCTCCGAAGGTCGTGTGATCGATTACCGTCTACGTCGTTAGGTTCACGCGTGCAATTTTCTCGGAGACTACTGGTGGTAGGCGATCATGTTTCTCCACACATTGCGGTCACAGACGGCTTGGGTCCATTCATGTTTTCTATACTTTTCATGGCATGACACAAGACTGTCAAGAATCTTCTTTCGCTGTCTTCCTTTATCTCTCTTTCTACAAATATTTCCGGTTATCAGATATCAACCTTGATGGAAAAGATCCCAAAATAAGAACATTTACTGGAATCAAGTAGCAGCAATTACAATGGGGAATACAAAGGGCAATTGTGAACAAATAAAGTTAGGAGTACGGCAGCAATATGTTTTGTCACTGGATCTCTTCTCCATCTATAGCAAAATAATAGCAAGACAGATCAAATAGAAGAAAAGAATAATAATCAGAGGTTATAATGTAAACAATGTACATATTCTATACAAGCTCCGTCCTCATCTGCAACAGCCAGCGAAGAGTCCCAATACTAATAGTACCGTAGCAGTCTGATTATATGTCCGTCTGGCCTTTCCTCTGAGTCATCTACTGACACCAACAGGTCACGAAGAAGCAAACAAACAAATCAAGGACACAATATTCATCCCACTATAAAACCATCTGTATTATCTGTGCTTCTGACCTCATTAGCATATTGATGTGACAGCCTGGGTGACATTACTCACAGACCCCAAGAGTGTTTGTAAGATTTTAGCATCGGTATCGATCTGTGTTCCCTGCCTATTTCCGCCGTCTTGATTGAGTGGTATCCTCCTTAGTTCAGCCCTGGTTCATCATCAAGTGCCCTGCCAGCTGGCGTAGGCGTTCATGTCTCTCCACAGATCTCGTTCTTTGCTGTTCTGAATCAACTCTGCTGCTGATATTCCTCCGTGCCACCATCTCAATCGATCCAGCATCATTTCTCTTGGTCGGCCTCTGTCTCTCGTCCCGTTGATCTTTCCAGTTGTCATGATATTACTCTCTTCTCATCACATGACCAAAGAAAGCTTTTTGTCTCTTTCTTATTGTTGTATATAATGTTCTAGTTTCATAAGCCTCATTCAGACAATCATCGTTAGTTACCCTGGTAGTCCAAGGAATTTGCAACAGTCGTCTTAGGAACCACATCTCCGTTGCTTCCAAGTTCTTCCTAATTTGTTCATTTACGTTCCAAGATTCATAGCCATGCAGCATAACAGGTTCTATATAGTAATTCAGTACTGTTATAATTACATTCAATGATAGTGACTTATTGCATAAAATACTCTTCATTTTCTTAAATGCAGCCTTTGCTTGCTCTGTTCTGCTCTTAATCTCTTTTGTGCATCTTCCATCTGATGTTATAAATGCCCCTAGATATTTAAAATTATCCACTTGGTTAAGAATGTTCCCTTCTATTTCCATTTCACATTTTGGTGTTACCTTTTTCTTTGATATCACCAGTGTTACTATTTTCTTGCAAAATCTGTAGTAGTTTGCTATTGTTTTCTGAACTACCGATGTTCATAGAATCGTACTCATCGCAAAGCGGTCTGCTAGAACCGATCTGATAGGACGCCGTAGTCAACCCCCAGGTTTCAGACGCTGATTCGTTATTCTTCTTGTTAGTTGCATATCCTTTTAAGGACGTCGCAGTCAATCCCAGCATTTTTGTTTTACTGTTTGTGATTTCTTTGCCAGTTTACGTTCAGTAGTTTGCCATTGCTTTCTAACAGCTGTGTGTCGAACCCGGTATGTGGGATTACAAACTTCGTCCTTAACCCCTTCGCCACAGAGCCAGCTGATCCTTTATTACATATACAACAAATGTCTGTCTGTCTGTCTGTCTGTCTGTGCGTGCGTGCGTGCGTGTGTGTGTGTGTGTGTTACAAACCACAAACACAGTGCGTTTTACATCTAACCTTTATTACTAAAAAATCATTCTCTCTAGCACGATGCCTAACCTGTTTTGACAATGCTATGTGCTCCCATTATGTAGCCGTACATATGCCATCAAAACATGCTGGTGCTGATTGTGACGTCCTGTAGAGGTAAAGCCACTAGCACATGCCGCACCTCTTGGGACAGGTCAGTTGATGGGCCACCTCCGCACATAGGCCTTCCAGTTTTTCCGGTTTGATCGTGCCACAGTCAGGTGCAAAATCGGCGCAGTCAATGTATTTCTGAAGCAGGGACGCTGCGGGAATGAAGAGTTTTGTTGAAACGTTAGTTGCAAGTTTCCTTTACAGTCAACCTTTACAATAGAATCTGTCATATATTTGTACGGTATTATGTTTGAGGGATTTCCACCCTATGATTTACGCTCGCTGTAGTGGAGTTAGTTTGTAAGGTGCGTACACGGTATCCGTCTTTCTCTTCTTTTTTTCGCAGGACTTACATGTACCTACCTCTATTTTATTTCATATTGATGTACCGATGCAGCCGTCTCTTCTCTTATCTATTATTATTTATTTCCTATTGTTGTAAACTGCTTCAGCCGTTACTTCTCTTATCCATTATTATTTATTTCCTTTTGTTATATACTGATGCAGCTGTCTCTTCTCTTATCTATCATTATTTATTTCTTTTTGTTATATACCGATGCAGCTGTCACTTTTCTTATCTATTAGTATTTATTGCCTATTGTCATATACCGATGCAGTCGTCACTTCTCCTATCTATTATTATTTCTTTCTTATTGTTATATACTGCTGACGCTTTTACTTCTCTTATCTGTGATTATTTATTTCCTATTGTTGTAAACTGCTTCAGTCGTTACTTCTCTTATCTATTATTATGTATTTCCTATTGTTATATCCTGGTGCAGCTGTTACTTCTCTCTTCTATTATTATTTATTTACCTGGTTGCTACCTCTATTTCTCGTCCGTCTTTGCTGTTTGTTTTTAGCATGTTTATCCATCGACCCACTATAAATTTTCTAATTTCATGCTTTTCTTTTGTTCTTTTTGTGTTGCTCTGAGGAGGATTAGTGTAATCGAAACGTCGTCCATTGTGTCGTAGTATACTTGTTTTATTGTATATTTATTATTTTATTCCCCCCCCCCCCTTTGATTTACATTTGCCTTAGTGGAGTTCGTTGTATGATATGCTATGTTTATGTTTATGTTTATGTTTATGTTTATGTTTAGTTTCTCTCACTTTTTCGCAGGAGTTACATGTTCCTAGCAGGCTCTGTAGCCAAAGGCTTGCCAAAGCGATTCGTGATCCCGCATACCGCGTTCGATACACAGCGGCAGGGGGGGGGTTAGATTTGGAAGCATACCACCTTATGCTGGTATTTCATACAATGGTATGAATGCCGGTCGTTCAGAAATCAATGACAAACTACTGAACGAAGGCTTGCCAAGAAATCACAAACAGCCAAAAACGTACTGGGGTTGACTGCTACGTCCTGTAAAGGACATGTAGCTAACTTTACCACATACCGAACCGTTCTTATTTCCAGCATATACAGGGTGTTTTTTTTTATGACTGTGCAGTATTTGAAAATATTGCCGGTCCAGGTTTTGTATTTACCTATTATGTTGCATGAACTTTACAGAGGATGAATACAAAACTTAGACCGGCAATATTTTCAAACACTGCACGGTCATTAAAAATACACCCTATAATAGCTGTTTGTGATGTGCGGGGCATTTATATGAGAGGTCACAGTGGTTTAAACCTCTCGCACTTTAAAATTCCTGAGGGCTGACGGCAGTAGTGGGTTAATTCCCTACAACTGACAGTTGGACATTCACGTTCACTTTTTGTTCAGAAAGCCATGGCTACTGAACGTTAAAACTGCCTTGAACAATCATCCCGGCGTTGAACGTAATGTTCTGAAAAGACGTGCAATTTTCTTTGGGTAATTATAGGTAAGTAGCTTGTCAAGGCTGTTTAAACGGCCCGCGCCTCATACCATCGAAATCAACGTCCCGCGACTGATTTCGAACCCTTGACTCAGTATGTCGGGGGATTGTGAAATGATATTCACTATTCCCTAAGTCACAGCACCGTTTGAAGATTTCAAACAAGACAGTAAATAGGAAGACACAAAGCCGAGCCCCTTTTTTATATGCACGAGTTTACCCCTATAGTGCACTCAAAAATGTTTGCCTTCATTAACGTTCAATTTTTTTGGAAAAGTATATGTTGCATGGTTATGAAATTTGTCCTGTCGTCTTATATTTACTCCAACCCAAGGAATATGTCTTTGATAGATGGAAAGCGGCGATATTTCTTTGATGTTTTGGCGAAAATGTATTGAATTCACGCTAACAAACTTGTTTTACAGTAATTATTGATGTCACCTCTGAACACTGCCTTTCCACTGTATGACGTGCTTCTCATAAGGAAATAACCGTGCACCGCGAAGAATATTCATTACTGAACACTGATGTTTCCGTGTGAAGATGTAGTACATTTCATAATATGCACTTGATCTCTGACCCGTATATTATATACCGCATATACAAAAACATTGAGATCTGCTGCACAATCTCCAGAACACAAATATTTTTGTTAGGTGTACATAATGATAAGGTTACATAAGAAAATCTCATCAATTTTCCTCAGTTGGTTACTGAGTTATGTATTTTTATACGGGAGCAAACATTTGTGAACGCACTGTAGGTCTTGTGTGTAGTTTTAATCAAACTTTGTCACGAAGCAGTTTTCTGCAATGGGTCTGTGATGTGATAGCTCCATCACGCTGTGTGGGTCTGAGCAAGGAGGAATAGGAGGCTAATCGTTATCTCACTTTTGGCCAGCAACGAGCCCCAGATTCCAACACGTGTCCAACCGTGCTCCTGACATTACCAGCGGAGTTCTCTATCAGCTTCGCTACCAAGGTGACGATTATCTCATCTCACTTCATTTCATCTCATCTCACCCCATGTCATCTCATCTCATTTTATCTCACTTCATCTTATCTCATCTCACCAAATGTCATCACATGTTATCTCATGTCGTCTCATGTCATCTAATCTCACCTAATATCATCTTATCTCACGTCATATCACCTCATCTCATGTCATTTCATCTCATCTCACCTCATCTTATCTCATCTCACTTCATGTCATATCATGCCATCTCATGTCGTCTCATATCATATTACCTCATGTCATCTCATCTCACCTCATCTTATCTTATCTTATATCATCTCATCTTATCTCACCTCATCTTATCTCAATTTATCTCATCTTACCGCATGTCATGTCATTTTACCTCATCTCATTTCATCTCGCCTCATGTCATCTCATCTCAACACACTTCATCTCATATCATCTTATCTCAACACACCTCATCTCATCTAATCTTACCTACGTCAGCACACCTCACCTCATCTCATCTCACCAACCTCACCTCATCTCATCTCATGTCAACTCACCTCATGTCACCGTATCTCAGCTCATCTCATCTTGTTCCTCTTGTACCTTGCGGTGTCGCGGTGAAGCATAAGTAGCCCATTTATAAGCTTCATATATCGAGATTCCCGTGGACCCTTCTATTCCCTTTGTCCATCGTTTACAGAGTCGACCTCTTCTTCAGGTTCCGTTTCGTCTGTACATCTTTCCATTAGGCGAACCTATTCCGATTTCAGAGATGCAGTTAATTTACGTGTCCGAGGCAACGACGAGAGGTCAAAATGTATGTTCAACTGACAGGTTATGGGACGAACCTACTGCGTCGCGATCAGAAGAGGAAGTTGAAATGCGTTAAACCTGTTAGCCACGCCAGCTACTTCCTAAGAGTTAAAAACTCAGTCTTACAGAGTATTCATCCCCAACAAATACTGGTGTAAATAGAGCAAGTAACATTGTACATTTTATACCTATGTAAATAGAGCAAGTAACATTGTACATTTTATACCTATGTAAATAAAGCAAGTAACATTGTACATTTTATACCTATGTAAATAGAGCAAGATACATTGTATATTTTTTACTGTTGTAAATAGAGCAAACAACATTGTATATTTTGTACTGGTGTAAATAGATCAAGATACATTGTATAATTTATAATGGTGTAAACAGAGCAAGGGACATTGTATATTTTATACTGAAGTAAATAGAAGAGCAATCGACATTGTATATGTTATACTGGTGTAAATAGACAAAGGATCATCGAATATTTTAGCGCCTTGGTACCACATACGACATAGCATGGCTACCATGCAACTATTATGGTGCTTTCGTTCCACATAACATTGCTTCCTTACAACTTTTACAAAACTGTGATTCTTGTTGTATGGCAATGGGTGCGTCAGAGACCGGTGCATATTGATTCACAAAAAGATATTAAGACTAAAGATTGACAAGAAGTACGGCCTGTTGAACGATAACGTTTGAAGCAGACTTCAGCTGTCAAATAACCTCGCGCCCTTTTACCAAACGTGTGAACTCTCAAATCAGCACCACGACCACGAGTATACTTTCAGCGCGAAAAGCTGCACTAGATATTAGAGAGGAAATGATTATTTTCAATACCGTAGTTTGTTCGTTCGTTCGTTCGTTAGATAGTTAGTTAGTTAGTTAGTTAGTTAGTTAGTTAGTTAATTAGTTAGCTGGTTGGTTGGTGGGTGGCTGGCTGGTTGGTTGGTTGGTTGGTTGGTTGGTTGGTTGGTTGGTTGTTGGTGGATTGATGGTTTGGTGGGTTGGTTGGTTGGTTGGTTGGCTGTCTGGTTGGCTGTTTGGTTGGTTGGATGGTTGGTTGCTTGCTTGGTTGCTTGGTTGCTTGCTTGGCTGGGTGGTTGATTAGCATGTCGTCAAATTATCCTCACTGTACAACGAACCATAAGTCCATAAGTACTCGGATCCCTTCCTCAGTATCTAAGCTCAACGTATACAGGTCGGCTACACTAGTTCTGTGTTCGTTGACTGTTCTTTCCCTTGCATAACTCTCCTATCTGGCATTCACTTCATTCTCTTGCAGTCTGGTAGATTATCATTACGTGCCATGTCGAAAGGAGCAAGTAAATATTTTCCCGGCAAACGAAAGTCTGTGCTCCTGCCTGTTTCAGCCCTGAGTTGTTTTGTGTACCACTCTGTCCACACACACACACCCAGCATTGTCTCATCCTTCTAGTAACTCGGGAGTCTCCGTGGCAAAGTGGTCAATCCGTTTGCCTCGCGCTCCGAAAGTTGTTGGTTCGATTCCCAGCTACGTCTTTTGGTTCACAAGTGCATTTTTCTCGGAGACTCCAGGGGGTCGTCGTTGGAGCTAGGGAATTAGTGCTTTATACGACGCTGTCGGCAGGCCACCAGAGGAAAGAGACCGAGCCATGTGGGATAAAACCCGGTGCAATGAAATCGATCATCTCGACTTTTAAGACTTCAAGACTTTTAGTGAATGCCGCTTTCATCGACGATGAACTTAATTTTAATGACGGACTGTTGAGATGGCATTCTGACAGCGGCCTTATGCATATATCCCTGTGCGGGCTGTTGGTTTGTCGATACTGCTGTCTATTCCACTGTTCACATGAGTTAGTGAGGATCATTCTGTGTGATATTCACTGGCACAGGAACGGGGTATAATGAAGTGACCCTGTGCCGTGAAGCTGGAATCGCGACTAACGACTAACAGTCTCATCCTGTTGGCCATCTGTCTCTAGCACACTCCACCTTTCTAATTGTCACAACTGACAACTGTCTCCAGACCCTCTTGTCTCTAATTATAACGTGCCTGTTTTTACGCCAAGGCAGGGAGAGGTAGAGGCTAAGAATCTAATAGAATAATTAAGGTTACATGGGTCAGAGAAGAGGTATGCGGATGTTGGGTCAGAAAGGTGGAGTAAGACAATGGTTGGCCCCAAACACAATGGAGGGTTATATCACGGAGATGTCAGTCTGAGTCACCAGGGCACAGAGAAGAGCGTGATAGTAGACGAATAGGCAAAGGAAACCCAGAAATGTAATGTTGGAGGAATTTAGAATGCGGTTCAAGGGGTTAAATAGTGTTTCTTGGGAGATCCCGGGAAGAGTGAATAAAGAGAATAATCTGGGCACATTAGAGACAGTTGAAAGCGTAGATCTCGGTGTTAACGCAAGAGGGTCGACTTCGTTCCCCCAGGAAGTTTAATCCTGTCAACAAGTGCCTGAAAATATCTGATGTGTCGGCCGATTGACGCAATTATCGCAGCTCTGATGTAAGCAAGCACGACACTATCCGTACAAAACAAACCAAACAAAATATAGGACGAACGAAAAAGACGAATGCCACCGAAATGAAATCCATATGGCTCGGTCTCTTTCCCCAGAGCGGCTACTGAACAGGTCCCCTTTGAAAAACAAAACTGCACTCGTGAAAAGAATGAAATGAAAGTCCGGAAGCGAACCCGGGACCTTCGGAGCTCGAGGCAGGCGGCTTGACCATATCATCACTTAGACCTCCCGCTCCTTCACTCCACTCACTCCCCTCTTTTGCGCCTCTCTCTCTCTCTCTCTCTCTCTCTCTCTCTCTCTCTCTCTCTCTCTCTCTCTCTCTCTCTCTCTCTCTCTCTCTCTCTCTTAATTCCAGTTCCACAGGGGCCTTTCGTCTGTGTGCAATGTTTGTTGGGGCGATATTAACTGATTCGGTGCCAAACAAAAAATACGTTTGAACCAAACATGGTACACAATCACATGAACAAGTGTTATATTGTAAATTTCCACTCACTGAACATTGAAAGTGCGAACGATACTACATAACACAACAAATAACACGATCCTAATATGGAAATATACCGTCCTTCTGTCTAAATGGGAGGTCACGTTTAGCGATATATTATCCTTCGGCAATGAATCATTTAATGGCCAAGTGATATGTAGTGGACAAGCCTTACTCCTAAAGATAGTTTGTTTTTGTTTTTTCTGTAGAGTTAGACACCGTTAGGTCTTTTGCTCGTGTGTGTATTCTGCTTCCAATGAGAGGTGTTGAAATACTCATGACAGTTTGTGCTCCTCGATATGTGGATAGGGCTGAACTACTGTTTCAGTTTGCTGCCAGTTTTGGATAAGGCATCAGCTCTCTCGTTCCCAGACGATGAAAAAGGTGAAGACGACGAAGAAGATGGTAATGATAATGCACTGTCAAAGACTACTTTCTCATGACTGGAATTATTACATTTTTATCACTTATATTATTTTGTTTCTGCAACAACAAAAAAAAAGGAAATACTCACGGGCAGCAGTAATCAGTACAAAACACAGCAAGAAACCACAACAGAACAATAAACACGCGCTTTTCATCATTGTGTTATCCGGTGCCAGGTTTCCAACAAGACGATGTTCTTGAAAGATTCAATCTCCCAACCAAACTCCAGCTGTTTGATTCTCGTCTCCTGAAACAATCGCTAGTCACATGATAATCTCATAGATAAAGTCTGGGAATCGCCACGTGGCAACCAAGTTGATGGACAACGTGACTTGTCGTTACGGACATCCTTGTTTTATGACGATTCGCTATTATAATTTTTTTTTTTTTTGTTTTGCGTTCGCTCGCTTTGAATGTAAGCCTAGTCCACACGTGCTACTACTTTTAGTGTACTGGTCTGATCATTGCGTGTGGATTAATTTTCTCTATTACCATTGTACCTCGCCATCAGGCGAACCAACTCTTCAGAGGTACTTGAATTTACTTCCCCAAGTCAAGAACGTGAAGTCAGCATTTTAGTCCCACTGTCCGGTGTATGGGGTTGAATCCTCTACCTCAGTATCAACACACCGGATGTTTAAGAATGACGCTCTTAACCATACGACCACGTTTGCCCACTGACCGAGGTTTTAGGCCTGTTGGGTAGAGGTTCGATGCTAGCTGTTGTCGTTTACTACGAGAGGGAGAGACAGACCAGCAAATCCTCCGTGAACTTACCATGAATGAATCACCAAACAACGACAAGTACAATCGATCAGATTCACTAGAACACGATCACAAGTAACGAAGTAGACATTGAGATTGAAGCCTTTATAGGCACACACACAACAAACACACACCGATACAACTACTTAATAAGCTATATATATATATATATATATATATATATATATATATATATATATATATATATAATATATATATATGTGGTGTGTGTGTGTGTGTGTGTGTGTGTGTTTGTGTGTGTTGTGTGCGCGCGCGCGCTCACAGATTCCGATACAAAGCTCAGATACCTATAACGCGATCAGATGCCCATCATCAACGCTCAGATCAACCGCTCATATTCCAATCAACAACGTTCAGATCCCTATAAAGCGCCCGGATTCCTATCAGCAACGCTCAGATCCCTATATCCACAACGCTTAGATCCCTGTCCACAACGCTCACATCCCTATCGATAACGTTCAGACCCCTATCACCACCGCTCAGATCCATACCACCAACTCTCAGATCCCTATCACCAACGCTCAGATTCCTACCCACAACTCTCAGATACCTATCCACAACGTTCAAATCCTAATTACCGACGCTGATATCCTAACGCTCAGATCCCTATCAACAACACTCAGATCCGTTCAACAACCCTCAGTTCCATGTTAACAACCCTTAGATCCCTATCTGCAACGCCCATATCCCTATACAACTCTCAGATCCCTACACAACTCTCAGATCCCTATCAGCAACGCTCAGATCCCTATCAGCAACGCTCAGATCCCTGTCAACAACGCTAATATGTCCGCCAAGTTCCTGAAAACCATCTTGTGAAAACGTGGTTTCTGGGGAAAATGCAAAGGATATCACGGACAGACAGAAAAACCACTGAGCCTACTGACACCGGTCAGTTGCTCTAAAATGTTGACTTCTCGTCATTGATTTGAGGACCTAAATGAAAATCCCTACAAGAATCAAGCCGGCTGTGTGGCGAATGGGTTATGGGCGCAATTCGCAAAACCGCATACCGCTTTCGAAACACAGCTGCGGACGATTTCGAAGCAGACCGACTTGCACTGGTTTCATACAGGTATGAGTGCCGGTCGTTCAGAAATCAATGGCAAATTGCTTAACGTAAACTTGCCAAAAATAACACCCCCCAAAATGTTGGCATTGACTGCGACGTCCTGTAAAGGATATGCAGCAAACTAACTAACAGAAACAAATCAGAACCGTAAACTGATTAGAGAAATTAGACGTAGACAGTCGAGATTTTTTGGAGGCGTTATGAGAAGAATTAAACTAGACAATTTGGCGACAACTAGCAAGATTAAGGATAAAAGAAAACGAGGAAGGCAGAGAGGTAAATATCTGGATGGCTTGATCACATGGCATGGTCAAGACAAGAACACAGAGCTGATCCACGACTCTGGTAAACGTGTAAGAATGCGAAATATGACAACCCACGCTTACCGGCGTGGCACGTGGTGATGATGTATTATATATATATATATATATATATATATATATATATATATATATATATATATATATATATATATATATATATATATATATTAGAACACGACATAACGTAAGAATATGTTATCGTATTATAACTTCACATTGTCTGTTTGATATGACATAACATAAGAATAAGAATATGTTATGTTATTATAACTATTTGATATACCATAACTTAAGAATGTGTTGTTTTATTATAACTTTACATTGTCTTTATGATACAACGTAACTTAAGAATATGTTATCTTATTATAACTTCACACTGTCTATTTGATAGATCCCTATCCACAACATAACTTATGACTAACTTAACACTCATTATGCAATGTTTCCAGTTTGCGAAGCCCCAGAGGCGGATCCTTCTACCAACGTGGTGGGCACAAACAGCAGCTCGGCACAGTACACGTGTCGCCCTGGGTACAGGTTCCATTCCGGTGACCTACTGCGATCATGTGATGCCAACGGGACCTGGTCAGGAGTGCAGCTCGTGTGTGCAGTTGACGGTGAGTACTGTCTTTGGCATTTATATCTGTTGACAGTGAGTACTGTCCTTGGCATTTATATCGGTTGACAGTGAGTACTGTCCTTGGCATTTATATCTGTTGACGGTGAGTACTGTCCTTGGCATTTATATCGGTTGACGTTGAATACTGTCCTTGGCATTTATATCGGTTGACGGTGATTACTGTCCTTGGCATTTATATCAGTTGTCGGTGAGTACTGTCCTTGGAATTTATATCACTTTAAAACAAGTCGCTTAAAAGTCGACAGGGACTTCACCGGGTTTTATCCCATATGGCTCAGTCTCTTTCCGCAGCACGGAAAGCGTCGCACAAAGCACGAACTCCGTAGCTTTTAGCGACGGCCCACAGGAGTCTCCTAAACATTTAACTCGTAAACCGAAAGGCGCGGCCCGGAATCGAACCCACAACCTTCGGAGCACGAGTCAAACGGCTTGACCACTTCGCCACAGAGAACGGTGAGTACTGTCCTGGGCATTTATATCAGTTGACGGTGAGTACTGTCCTTGGCATTTATATCAGTTGACGGTGAGTACTGTCCTTGGCATTTATATCAGTTGACGGTGAGTACTGTCCTTGGCATTTATATCAGTTGACAGTAAGTAGTGCCCTTGGCATTTATATAAGTTGACGGTGAGTTCTCTCCTTGGCATTTATATCAGTTGACAGTAAGTAGTGCCCTTGGCATTTAAATCAGTTGACGGTGAGTTCTCTCCTTGGCATTTATATCAGTTGACAGTGAGTACTCTCCTTGGCATTTATATCAGTTGACGGTGAGTTCTCTCCTTGGCATTTATATCAGTTGACAGTGAGTTCTCTCCTTGGCATTTATATCAGTTGACAGTGAGTACTCTCCTTGGCATTTATATCAGTTGACGGTGAGTTCTCTCCTTGGCATTTATATCAGTTGACAGTGAGTTCTCTCCTTGGCATTTATATCAGTTGACAGTGAGTTCTCTCCTTGGCATTTATATCAGTTGACAGTGAGTTCTCTCCTTGGCATTTATATCAGTTGACAGTGAGTTCTCTCCTTGGCATTTATATCAGTTGACAGTGAGTACTGCCCTTGGCATTTATATCAGTTGACAGTGAGTACTCTCCTTGGCATTTAAATCAGTTGACAGTGAGTACTTTTCTTGGCATTTATATCAGTTGACAGTGAGTACTTTTCTTGGCATTTATATCAGTTAACAGTGAGTACTGTCCTTGGCATTTATATCAGTTGACAGTGAATATTGTTCTTGCCGTCTATATCAGTTGACAGTGAGTACTTTTCTTGGCATTTATATCAGTTGACAGTGAGTATTTTTCTTGGTATTTATATCAGTTGACAGTGAGTTCTCTCCTTGGCATTTATATCAGTTGACAGTGAGTATTTTTCTTGGCATTTATATCAGTTGACAGTGAGTTCTCTCCTTGGCATTTATATCAGTTGACAGTGAGTACTGTTCTTGATGTGTATATCAATTGACAGTGAATGCTGTTCTTGACATTTATATCAGTTAACAGTGAGAACTGTTCTTGACATTTATATCAGTTGTTGGGGAACCGCAGAGGCTATTTAAATTATATAGGGTGTGTTTTTAATGACTGCGCAGTGTTTGAAAATATTCCCAGTCCGAGTTTTGTATTTACCCTCTGTAAAGTTCATGCAACATAATAGGTAAATACAAAACTTAGACCGGCAATATTTCCAAACACTACACAGTCATTAAAAATATACCCTGTAAAACAAAAAGGTTTAAAAAGCAAGAGGATTGACTTCATTGTACCAGATTTTATCCCATTTGGCTCGGTCTCTTTCCACAGGGCAGCCTACCGAAAGCGTTACACAAAGCACGACCTCCGTAGCTCCAACGACGACCCCATAGGAATCTCTCGAGAAAATTGCACTCGTGAACCGAATGTCGTAGCCGAGAATCGATGCCATTACCTTCGGAGTGCGAGGCAAGCGGCTTAACCACTTTAGCTATATTAATAATTATCAATCAATCAGTCAGGTAGTCTCCACAATGAAGGTTGGCTGCAATGGATCTCCAATACTGCCTGTCTCTCGCCCTGACTGTATATTCTGTCAGGTTGATGTTCGTCCATCTCCTGATGCTATCTTCCCACTTGTATCGTTGTCTGCTGTGGGATGTGGGATTAAATATATGAGAATTATTTGCTTGTTTTGTCTAGGGGATCCCTAATGGTACTATTTTTGATTCTCACTCATTTCGCCACTTGAGGTGATCATAGAATTCTACCACAAACACCAGAAGGAAAATACTTCACTTCTTTTTATAACTGTCTATATGCGTACTTCTCCATTCCCACTAATATCACCTGCTAATTTTGATATAGTGTTATAGAACATTGATTGTTTACAAAATATAGGACAACCACTGTTGAACAAACATCAACCAGTACTTGACATAAACATCAACATTGGAACATACTGTCACTATTAATGAACTCAAGATCAGGAGTAACATATATATATATATATATATATATATATATATATATATATATATATATATATATATATATATATATTATATATATATATATATATATATATATATATAATGACCATACTGGATTGTCTTAACAGACTTGGGATGACATGCAATATCATAAACACATTATAATGTGATAACTCCATTGTCCCAAAAATCAATACAATCATATTCCCCGCAGAAGTCGGATGTGTCGGCCTAACGGCGCAAAAACGCAGCTTTACTGTAAACAGGCACAACGCAATCACATCCGAAAAAAAACTCTGGATGAACGAAGAAGAAGAATCATATTCATGTTCTCAACCAAAACAACAACACCTATTTGGTTATAGCCCTCATTGAAAAAAGCTACAGACCTTACAAAACCATGGCATGAAAGAACCACACATAATGCACAGTTAGTACTAATAATTAAACTAATTATTTAATTTTTAGTCCTTTTCCTTAGGTGTTGCTGTCGGTTATTCTTTTTCAGTGCGACGCAGATAATGTCCATATTTATCCGAGGACAGAAGTAAATGTACTCACAGTTATGTTCTACTCACATTATGTCCACTGAGATTGGCTGGTGAATCTTTTATAATCCATACTATTCGGAAATAAAATTTTCACTTAATCCCCTCCATGAGGCTGAATTCACGAATACTCTGTTGCAAGTGGGCTGTGTCCAATTGAATTGAGGCCTAGGTCTGTCAAACTTTCAGGAGATCCAACTTGAGTCTTCGCACAAGGTACTTCCCTATATCATCTCATAGATGAAAAAGATGACGACTATCCAGCAGCTCGGCTTATGTTATCCGTTTCCCAATTTGGTTCCTGCCGCTTTGTCGCACACCCGGTTCATGTTGATAGGCCATCCCACACTTGTGATGGGACAATTAGGCCGACATGGGACCAGCGTAAAGTTCTGATTCAGTATTTCCATTTCAGTGTAGGAACATACAGTGCTGATAATCATTCATTAGTTTCATCTGGGACTATGTCCAGGATTGCTCTGCACAGAAATGGAACTGAAGAATACTAATTCCAACACACAAATTTGGAGTCGCAAACAATCAGATGATTCTTTTTTTTTTTCTTTTTTTTTTGCATGCGTAGAGGCATTTACTCCGCTAGCTTCTTTCATATAGTCTTCCTGGTGGTATTCCAGTCTGAGACCTGGAGTTGATCTTTCTTCTTTGAGGGTGTTTCATATTTAGAACCTTGAGTTGGACTGGTTTCTTTCATATGGTGTTTCATATTTAGAACCTTGAGTTGGACTGGTTTCTTTCATATGGTGTTTCGGTATCTTCCATATGATGTTTCAGTGTCTTCCATATGGTGTTTCAGTGTCTTCCCATTGATGTTCAGGTCTTGGACCTGATGTTGGTGTTTGCTGCTGTGTGAATAGCTGAAGGAGAATACTTTTGAGTATTCTTTGAACTTGGGAATCCAGCAGACAGTGGAAGAGTTCTTACTGCTGTTAGTTTTGTTAACTTGGATTGTCCCGTAGTTTCATTGACCTTGCTGATTGACTGTGCATCAGGCGGTACCTCTCAGAAAAAAGCAGACGATACGCTGGTGTCAGTTACTCTGTATATCTGTTTATCTTGACATATATTTACATACTGAAGTCCGTCCTGGATATTCCAACTGAAGGAGAATATTATCCGCATCGTGTCAGTCATCTTCGTCCATGTCTTTTGCTGGCTATGGCAGCTAATAAGTGCAACAGTCAACATTTAGTTTTTGGTCCAGATTATATGTAGGACAGGTTGTCATTTGTCATTTCCTACCGGCTGTTAACCCAGGATCCGGTTTGGTGAAAATATCCAAAAACCACCACCTGCTATTCTCTAGCGCTGGAAAGGACAAAGAACACAAACCCCAGCATTAATACACTTTGTGTTATGTTAAAATTTTCACAACACAAATACAGGAACAAAGGGGAAGGAGATAGGAGACTCTTTCCAATTTCTCTTGTCCCTTGTCGCTTGTTGTACAGTTATTTTAACTCTAGTTGTGAATAAGGTATCTTCTATGTATTTGTTTTCTGATGTTGTTATTATGACTTTTCTGGTGGATCTGAGAGTTCCTAACCATCCAATCATCTCGATATCACACCTGTCTTACCATGACAAGAATCTCTGAGACAGGCCTTTTCCCCAGAACTCCTCGTTTTCTTTCATTAGTTGTAATCCGTATTAGGCCACAGGCCAATAACCATACCAGTCAGCATTCTCCTTTTTCTTGTGCACTGACATACACAAGGCTTCTTACATCACCACCATGTCCCCACTGGTAAACATTAACATGTATCTTCCAGCATTAAATGTAACAATCACAAACATATATATATTGTCACATAATAGACCAACATGATTTAACCAGTGATGAGAATAAAAGGCGATCTGAATTAGCGGCCTGTTCGAGGCCAAAGGTTGGTTCAACAAAATCCAGAAAATGTAACTGCACGTGTTTACATCTGGTCGACGGATTGAGAACACTCGGTGGTGAGTGAGACGGGTCCCTGCATCGCTTTGACAGTATCAACAGTCGAATACAGATAGAACCCGCGGATCCTGGTTGCAACCGGATGTCTGCCATCACAGGTCGGGCAGAGATAACAGCTGCAGATGTGTAGGGGAAGTGAGTGAGCTGAATCATACATTACTTTGACAGTTCATAAACAGGTTGGATTGAGAGCGGAAGTACTCAGCTCGGAAGAAAACAGTCCGTCTGTCATTAGAGTTTCCGGACATCACGCAGATTGGCAGCTTGCTATTGACAACTGTTGTTGGGATCATACAGTAACTCGCTAGCTTGGTGGGGGATGTCTAAACAAGTGATGACAACTCTGACAGTGACTAAGCCAGGGAGGATAGATTCTTGACAATGGATGATATGTCCAAATAACACCTGCAGGACATCAATACCGTCACGTGACCAATTTTAGGTTTTGCCATAAACCATGATTGGGAGAAACAGTGTTGACCAAAACCGTGGATTATGATGGACGTGTTTGTGGGAGAGCTCTACAGTGTTAGATTAATTTAATATTAACTAGCATGTGTCGTTATGGCAAAGTGTAGTAGCCATCCCGGAATGAGGCGGTTTTGCATAAGGTAGTCAATATAGTCTATCTAGGCCTAATTAATATAGGCAGTGGTCTTGTTAAAACTAGAGTGTGATGATTAGCACTGTTAGTTTAAAATAGATTAGTGAAGTGTTGATAAGCTTTACTAGTTGAGAATTGAGTAATGAGGGATAATTGGGATATTCCAGTGGGTGCTCCCTGGTGGGGGGGGGGGGGGGGGGGGGTTCCGCACGCGGTTGGTTGTTTTTTTTTTCTTCTTGTCTTGGCCTGATGTAAACCTCTGTGTTCAGTTCATCTGTCCCTGACAGTTTAGGTTCACTGTATTTTCTGAGCGAGGCCGATGGCCACGATCATCTAATAGAGATCAGTGACGGGGAGGCTATCACCAGTTGTATGATTTATTTTACAGGTTCCCTCTGGGTGGAATGAAGAACCCGGAACCAATGAAAAATCCGATCCCGGATAAATTATGATGCAGAAAGATTGGCCAGCCACCTTCTAAATGGGTCGGTGCTAGAAGAAGCTGATACCCATGGCTCGGTGGAGCTGAATGGTATAAGTATCCTACATGAGTGCATACCAGTCTTTAACACACCTGAAGTGATGGATGTTCAGCCCACGTGGAACTAGATCAGTAGGAACTGATGGTCACATTAGATGAAACCAAACATTGAAGTGTAGTTGTTCCACGTATCAAGGAAATCAGAACTGTCAGACAATATCTAGTAAATAAAGCAAGCCATTTTAGTCTAGACTATGACTGTTTAAGAGTGAAAATATAGAACATTTCGCTAGAAGAAACCGTCATGTTCATGAGACAGCGTTCCATTATTTTTCACTGTGCAGAATTATGAGATCGTGGTTTCTCTAAAACTATTAGGAACCATTGTGTTAGGAACAATAATAGTATTTTTTCACGGATTATATTTACATGGGATTCAGATCTCATGGTCATCAGAGCTCCTTGGGGAGGACATGTCTGGAGAGAAGGACACGACTTCGGTGAGGTTCCTTGTGATGAGTCTTGTGATGTCGTGTGATCCTTGCCATGATGAGTGGACTCTGAACATGAACTCTGTGGTCTGACCTATACATTTACATTAAAATACACGACACACATTTTCTTCGCATACACGTCTCATATACGTTACACTTTTCTTTTAATAAATTAATCTTTATTAATTTTTAGAAGCAAGAGTTGTTGAGTATGTTGCGTTGGGGAAGTATGAGAGGGGGCATAGTACGACAGTGAGAGAGTGATAGGAAAAGGTGTCCACGGGCTGATGGAGTGTGTTGGACGGAAGCTGGTGGATTCTCCAGGATATTGATAGGAAAGAAAATATTATAATGTGGGTGTTGACTCTCCTCACTCCAGGGACGACACTTTAAAGGAGGACACGACATTATTGGGTGCTCGATAACGGGATCTTTGGACAGCGGGATCTATCATAAAAGTGATCTTTGGACAGCGGGATCTCTCGGAAACGTGATCCTTGGACAGTGGGATCCTCTGACAACGGGGTCTTTTGACACGGGATCCTTAGTTATAAAACGGAAATATCATATTGGAGAATCCAGCTAGAGTGAATGTGGATAGGGGTTAGGACTAATATCTTACCTGTTCACACTTCACACGTCTGCATAGGTCTGTGGTCCTGATTCTACTCTTGTCACTGAGTGAATGTGCTGTGTGTGGTAATATCTAGATTTATAGTACTTGTTCATATATCTGTATAGTAATTTGCAGTTATATTGTACTCGACCTGCTAGCTTACCTCTCTGTGAAATGGCCACCCCTAAACTAAGCACAGCAGAATTAAAGGCAAAGGGGGAAGAAATGGGATTGGCGGGTTCTGCTCTAACGGATTACATACAGGAAGTGGAGAGAGAGTATCGTCAAGCAGAAAGGGAAGATCGAAAGGCCGAGTTGGAATTGAGAAGGATGGAGTTGGAACAAGAAGCTAGGAAATTGGAAGCTGAGCAAGCAGCTAAGAAATTGGAAGCTGAGCAAGCAGCTAAGAAATTGAAGCTGAGCAAGCAGCTAAGAGATTGAAGCTGAGCAAGCAGCTAGAATTAGAAGCTAACAGGAAGCACAGAAAAGGGAGCACGAGTACCGGATGAGAGAACTCGAGTTCAAGAGTCAATCTAATGGGGAAACTGAGGGAGCAGTTGGAGGTTCCTCCATCCCAGGCTCAACACCAGTAGGTGGACATGGGTACCATGCTATGAAGTTTCCGTTAGCGGTCTACGAGGAGGACAAAGAGAAGATTGACCAGTACCTCCAACGCTTCGAGGCAATGTCTGTTGCTATGGGTCTGGAGCGTAACAAATGGAATCTCAAGCTATCCCAGGGATTACGCGGGACCGGCTACGAGGTTTATTCTCGCCTGCCACCAGGACATGAGAACAATTATGACGAGTTAAAGACGGCTCTGCTGAAACGATTCGAGGTTACGTTACACACCTACCGGAAAAAATTTCGAGCAGCGAAACGAGAACCGGGGGAGTTGTTTGCCGCCTACAGTTTGCGTCTAAAATCTTATCTCCATAAGTGGATGGATTTGGCTGGGTTCGCACATGACTATGAGAGTCTGGAAGAGCTCATGGTGGTCGACCAGCTGAAGAAGCAAATGTCTAAACCTCTCAGGACGTTCCTGGGAGAACAAGGAGCGGAACGTATTGACCTCGTGACAAAATTAGCAGAACGGTTCGTCGAGGTACATGGGGAGGCAGGGGAAAACCTTTCCACCAACTCCAAAAGTCAAGAGAAACATGACAAGAAGAAAGCCAAAAACTCAGGAACCAAAAAGTGGGAACCTTATGTGCAAAAATCAGAGGATAGTTCAGAGAAGAAGAAGGAGGGAAGCAAGAGCACTTCAAGCTCTACACCAAAACGACCGTGGTCGGAGAAGTGGTGTTCAATTTGTAAGTCACCCTCTCACAATACGAGGGACTGCAAATCGAAGGCTAAGAACCCTCACTTCGCAGCATGTCAAGTGACTTCCAAGGAGGTTGTCACGGAAAATGCCAAGGTCAACAAGGAAGCTCGCCACCAGGAGAGCTCACTCAAGTCCGGCAATAGAAAATCTAGGACAGGGAAATGGTGCAACCAATGCAAGTCAAACACGCACAATGCTATTGACTGCAGGGGAAAGTCAGGAGACACTCAATTCGTCGTGTGCCCCGGGAAACCTAAGGTGGAGCCCACCGAACAGGTCGAGGCCGAGGAAGAGACTCCAGACCAGGAAAAACCACCTGTAGTGGAATTGGTAGAGGTTAACGGTCGTCAAGTGGAGTGTTTATACGACACAGGACTGGACGGGGAGGCCGTGATTTCTGCGGATCTGGTACATCCAGAACAATTCACAGGTGAGACCTTGGATATACAGCCTGCACAGAAGAGTGCTGTAGCCATGAAGTTGCCCATTGCTAATGTGGAGATTCGGTCAAGGTACGTCACCGGCACCATCAAGGCCGCTGTATTGACCGATCCCATTTTTCCAGTAATCCTAGGTTGCCGGTATGTCTTTCTGGGAATGCCCAGGGAGCCAATCCATATGGGAGCAATGCAGACTCGCTCTCAGACGAGAACGGAAGAGGCAGAAGCAATTGTGACTAACCCATTGCCGGGGGAGCTACGAACTGCCCAGAGTGAGGATGCTACTTTACGTCCTTGCTACAAAAAGCTGCAGAAAAGTGCTGATCCACCAGGACGGGGGCAGTACTACATGAAGAATAGGATACTCTACAGGAGAGCAGAAAGGGGAGACAACCTATACGGTCAGTTGGTCGTCCCGAAAGCTCACTGGTCTCAGATTCTTCATATGGGGCATACCATCTCCTTTAGTGGACACATGGGTATTGCCGCCACCATGCAGCGGATTTCCTGCCATTACTATTGGCCGGGAATGACAGATGATGTGCGTCGGTATGTGAAGTCATGCCCTGAGTGCCAGAGGGTGGCACCGAAACACTGGACAGCACCGGTGGTGTTGGGTGAGATGCCCATCATGAACTCTCCTTTCGAGAGGGTAGCCATCGATATCGTGGGTCCACTTCCCAGAACTAGGAAGAGGAACATGTATATACTTACAATGGTGGATTGCTGTACAATGTGGGGTGAGGCCATACCGTTAAACACGATAGACTCAAAAAGAGTGGTGGACGCACTGATGGAGGCCTTTACCAGATTAGGCTTTCCTGATCAAATTCTGACGGACAATGGGTCTCAGTTTTGTGGAAAACTCATGGAGGAGGTATTTAGGGTGTTCCATTCTAACCACATACATACCAGCCCTTACCACCCTCAAGCCAATGGACAAGTAGAGCGTTTCAACGGCACGTTGATGACAATGCTCAGGAAACTAGCGCAGGAAAAACCTGATAGGTGGGATGAATATATCCCAGCGGCCCTTTTTGCCTATCGGGAAGTTCCTCATGGCTCAACAGGACTACCACCCGCTACGTTGCTGTTTGGTCGTCCAATCAAAGGACCGTTGGAAGCCATGTTGAGGAGTTGGACTGAAGAGGGGACGTCAGAAGAAGTGATCTCATCCTATAAATACGTGGAGGAACTGAAAGAAAAACTCTACAAGGGATGGACTCTGGCGAATCAAAACTTGAAAAAGGCCAGAAAAAGACATGCGGCTTACTACAACCGTAGGTCTAAAGAAAGATCTCTAGAGGTGGGAGATAAAGTCTTGTTGCTACTCCCAACGGGAAACAACAAACTGGAGATAGGTTGGCAAGGACCATTTCCCGTGGAAAGGGTGATATCCAGAACCAACTATCAGATCCGGATCCGGGGAAAGTCGAAGATTTTCCATATCAATCTCTTGCGGAAATACGAAGAGAGACCCGGAGACAAGGCAGCTCACCTCATGGCAATGGCAGTTGCAGTGGAGACGGAAGTGGGAACCAACGAGGGCAGGGAATATCCCTTGGTACACCAGGAAACCTATAGGGATGTGCAAGTGAACCCTGATCTGACCTCCCAGGAGAGGGAAAGGATAACCCAGGTTCTCAAGTCTCATAAGGAGATACTGACTGATAAACCAGGACGAACGAGGTTGGTGGAGTTCGAGATGACTTTGACCACGCAGGAACCTGTTCGTCAAAAGGTTTACCCAGTGCCATTCTCTAAAGAAAAGGCCCTGGAGGAGGAAATACAGAAACTGCTGGAGGATGACGTGATTGCACCATCCACATCCCCATACAATGCGGGGGTAGTTTTGTTACGCAAACCAAGTGGAGAACACCGGTTGTGTATAGATTACCGACTTCTGAACAGTCATACACAATTTCAGGTGGAACCTTTGCCGAATCCAACTCAGTTATTCGCTAGGCTCCATAAGGCTCGGTACTTTTCAAAGGTGGATCTGAGTCGGGGTTACTATCAGATACCAGTCAAACCGGAGATTCGACCACTGTTGGCTTTCAGTACACCCAGTGGACACTACGAATTCAAGGTCATGCCCTTTGGACTCAGCAATGCACCTAGTGTGTTTACACGCATGATGAGGACTTTACTTAGATCCTTTACAGGATCCGTCCTATCATCTCATTCATGGATGATATTCTGATTTCCAGTGACAGCTTGGATGACCACTTACAATCCTTGGAGAGAGTGTTTAATAGGCTCAAGGAAGCAGGGCTTACTGCTCGTCCAACCAAGTGCATGATTGGTTACCAGACTCTGGAATTTCTAGGTCACACCATCACTCCAGGACACATTGTCCCAGAAGAGAAGAACCTGGAGAAAATCAGAAATGCACCAAGGCCAAAAACGAAGAAGGATGTGCGATCTTTTCTCTCGTTGTGTGGGTTCTACCACAAATTTATCCCACATTTCACTGAACTGGGAGCTCCATTGACGGAAACCTTGAAAAGGGATTCCCGGACCAAATCATTTGGACACCAGAATGTGAGAATGCCTATAGTCAGTTAAAGGAGGCCTTGGTCAGCAAACCTGTATTACAGCTCCCTGACCTTTCCAAACCATTTGTGTTGAGAACGGATGCGAGTGCGATTGGGATTGGGGCAGCTCTGTTACAGGAAGGAAAAGACGATGCTTCGGTTTTGAAACCTGTAGCATACGCAAGTAAGAAACTTCTACAGGCGGAGAGGAATTATTCAACCGTCGAGAGAGAGTGCTTGTCCCTCGTATGGGCAGTGCAAAAATTCCAGCCATATTTGTATGGAGTTAAGTTTCGAGTCCAGTCGGATCATCAGCCCCTGATGTTCCTGGCTACTTCTCAGAAGCTCAACGCCCGTTTGATGCGGTGGTCGTTGTTACTTCAACCCTATAATTTCACAGTGGAGTACATTCCTGGGAAGGAAAATGTTGGAGCGGATTTCTTATCAAGACACCCAGCTCCTGAAGAAGAAGAATGAATCATCTGGATTAAACTCACGGTGGAGAAGAGTGAGATGGACTACTCTCTTAAGAGGGGGCCTATGTCACATAATAGACCAACATGATTTAACCAGTGATGAGAATAAAAGGCGATCTGAATTAGCGGCCTGTTCGAGGCCAAAGGTTGTTTCAACAAATCCAGAAAATGTAACTGCACGTGTTTACATCTGGTCGACGGATTGGGAACACTCGGTGGTGAGTGAGACGGGTCCCTGCATCGCTTTGACAGTTGTCAACATTCGAATACAGATAGAACCCGTCGGATCCTGGTTGCAACCGGATGTCTGCCATCACAGGTCGGGCAGAGTTAACAGCTGCAGATGTGTAGGGGAAGTGAGTGAGCTGAATCATTCATTACTTTGACAGTTCATAAACAGGTTGGATTGAGAGCGGAAGTACTCAGCTCGGAAGAAAACAGTCCGTCTGTCATTAGAGTTTCCGGACATCACGCAGATTGGCAGCTTGCTATTGACAACTGTTGTTGGGATCATACAGTAACTCGCTAGCTTGGTGGGGATGTCTAAACAAGTGATGACAACTCTGACAGTGACTAAGCCAGGGAGGATAGATTCTTGACAATGGATGATATGTCCAAATAACACCTGCAGGACATCAATACCGTCACGTGACTAATTTTAGGTTTTGCCATAAACCATGATTGGGAGAAACAGTGTTGACCAAAACCGTGGATTATGATGGACGTGTTTGTGGGAGAGCTCTACAGTGTTAGATTAATTTAATATTAACTAGCATGTGTCGTTATGGCAAAGTGTAGTAGCCATCCCGGAATGAGGCGGTTTTGCATAAGGTAGTCAATATAGTCTATCTAGGCCTAATTAATATAGGCAGTGGTCTTGTTAAAACTAGAGTGTGATGATTAGCACTGTTAGTTTAAAATAGATTAGTGAAGTGTTGATAAGCTTTACTAGTTGAGAATTGAGTAATGAGGGATAATTGGGATATTCCAGTGGGTGCTCCCTGGTGGGGGAGGGTCCGCACGCTGTTGGTTGTTTTTTTTTCTTCTTGTCTTGGCCTGATGTAAACCTCTGTGTTCAGTTCATCTGTCCCTGACAGTTTAGGTTCACTGTATTTTCTGAGCGAGGCCGATGGCCACGATCATCTAATAGAGATCAGTGACGGGGAGGCTATCACCAGTTGTATGATTTATTTTACAGGTTCCCTCTGGGTGGAATGAAGAACCCGGAACCAATGAAAAATCCGATCCCGGATAAATTATGATGCAGAAAGATTGGCCAGCCACCTTCTAAATGGGTCGGTGCTAGAAGAAGCTGATACCCATGGCTCGGTGGAGCTGAATGGTATAAGTATCCTACATGAGTGCATACCAGTCTTTAACACACCTGAAGTGATGGATGTTCACCCCACGTGGAACTAGATCAGTAGGAACTGATGGTTACATTAGATGAAACCAAACATTGAAGTGTAGTTGTTCCACGTATCAAGGAAATCAGAACTGTCAGACAATATCTAGTAAATAAAGCAAGCCATTTTAGTCTAGACTATGACTGTTTAAGAGTGAAAATATAGAACATTTCGCTAGAAGAAACCGTCATGTTCATGAGACAGCGTTCCATTATTTTTCACTGTGCAGAATTATGAGATCGTGGTTTCTCTAAAACTATTAGGAACCATTGTGTTAGGAACAATAATAGTATTTTTTCACGGATTATATTTACATGGGATTCAGATCTCATGGTCATCAGAGCTCCTGGAGGAGGACATGTCTGGAGAGAAGGACACGACTTCGGTGAGGTCCCTTGTGATGAGTCTTGTGATGTCATGTGATCCTTGCCATGATGAGTGGACTCTGAACATGAACTCTGTGGTCTGACCTATACATTTACATTAAAATACACGACACACATTTTCTTCGCATACACGTCTCATATACGTTACACTTTTCTTTTTAATAAATTAATCTTTATTAATTTTTAGAAGCAAGAGTTGTTGAGTATGTTGCGTTGGGGAAGTATGAGAGGGGGCATAGTACGACAGTGAGAGAGTGATAGGAAAAGGTGTCCACGGGCTGATGGAGTGTGTTGGACGGAAGCTGGTGGATTCTCCAGGATATTGATAGGAAAGAAAATATTATGATGTGGGTGTTGACTCTCCTCACTCCAGGGACGACACTTTAAAGGAGGACACGACATATATATATATATATATATATATATATATATATATATATATATATATATATATATATATATATATATATATATATATATATAACAGAGAAAACATGAATCCTTCATGTAATCATACCAATAATCATAATAATAATGATAATGCAGGGGCCATTTTTCGAGATATGTCCTCCCATTCTTCAACCTCTAAGACCAGACCAAATGATAGTCTTCTTCCCACCTGCGTATAGCAGCATGAGGTTAATGAACGCTGTGATATATCTCACCAATTGCTAGTGGCATAAAAAGTATTCTGACTAGGGAATAACTTCTGCAGCATGGTAAGTATTCTGAACATTGTTGGCAATTTCTGAACATAAATCTTCACCCATGCACCTACCACAATGCAGCGATGCGGACTGTAGGCAGAACATTCTAATATATATTGTGCGTTTTCTTTCTTTCTTTCTTTCTTGAGATTATATTCATCACACATGGCATTTCCCTAGCATATTTATGAAAGGATTACATGTCCATCACACATATTGTGTGGTTACTAATTGTAAATAAGAAGATTGTACCAAGATGGCATGATAGCTCAGATTATAGATTAGCAAGACTTACTTCTTCAACATGAACTAGTCCATAAGATGCGATAGCAATATTATGCTTCTGCATGTAGAGGAAGTTCTTGAAATGTCCTTATAGTGAACACTACAGCACATTTAATATTTGCAGAATATTTGGATGAGCCTACCGATCTCTCGAGTACATCACAATTTCTCGTGTTCATTCGTGGTGTCAATTTGGACTTTCAGATAACGGAAGAGTTGGCATCCATTTGCAGTATTCATGGAACAACACCCGGAAAAGACATTTTCTTGGAAGTGCAAAATATTATGCAAGACTACAGCCTTCAGCGGAATCAGCTTCGAGCTGTTAACATTTGATGGAGGAAAAAACATGGCTGGAGTGAGAAAGGGTCTGGAGGGGCAGATCAGGACTCAATTGGAAGATTTGAACATTCCGGGTGCTCTGTTAATACACTGCATCATACATCAGCAAGCATTCTGTGGGGAAAACTTAGATATTTCTTGTGTACTGTAACCAGTTTTTTCTGCTGTGAACTTCATTACGAGACATGCACTCAATCACCGTCAGTTCCAGGATTTTCTTGAAGAAATTGATTCTGAATTCTGTGACTTGCCTTATCACACATCAGTGAGGTGGTTCAACTACGTTAAAGTCCTGTTTCGTTTTTACAAGCTCTGACACGAAATAGATGTTTTCCTCACTGAAAAGGATAGAGCTGATCCACAAATATCAGATCCTACCTGGCTGTCAAAATTGTCATTTTTGGTCGACATCACATCCCACATGAATGAACTGAACATGAAACTTCAACGGAATGATAACCTCGTCTGTGATCTCTACATAATCATCAACGGATTTTGTGAAAGCTGTAATTGTTTGAAGCACAACTGGAAGGAGAAAACTTTTCTCAATTTCACAGTTTCAAAGAGTTTTGTTACAATCGCCGAAGATGTCAACCTCGATTTTCCGAAAAAGAAAATATTCGTGACTTGAAGAAGCATATATGGAGAGATTTTCAGATTTTGACTGAATTGAGAATGACATTCTTCTGTTCCAGAATCCGTTTGATTGTAACCTTGATTGTGTGCCAGTTGAACTACAGTTGGAGCTAATTGATTTGCAAGCAAATGACTTGTTGAAAGACAAGCACAGTGAAAGAAAACTTGTTTAATTTTACCGCTGCTTACCTGATGTTGAATTTCCGGAACTGAAGAAATTTACCGCTGGTATGGCTTCGGTGTTTGGAACAATTTATGTTTGTGAGCAAACATTTTCAAAAATGAAGTATGCCAAGTCAACACATCGAACAAGATTGACTGATGAACATTTGAAAGCAATTCTCTTGATTAGATGCAGGAATTCCAAACCAAACATTGATGATATCTTGAAAGTCAAACGTCAGTTTCACAAATCTCACTAACCGTTTTTGCTGCTTAGTTTGTGAGATTCGGATATGTGCACACTAGATCTGATGTAACTATCTTTTTGCTAACGTTGTCTTTTTTGATAACTTGTTTTTAGTAAATAAATAAGTTGGTTGTCTTTGTGTTTTGTGCATTGCACGCCATTCACCCGTGATTAACATGGAGTTCTAAACTTAGTTTTTCGTCTTTTGTTCCCAGAACTTTCGTTCTGGCTTGCAAGTATTGCGCTCGTAATTTTGTCAGTTATCCGGCTCACTGCAAAAAAGGTTTGTTGACCTCTGCTCTAGAATGATGGAGGAAATTGGAGGAAAGGTGTCAGTCACAGGCGCTCTAACTTTTATAAGCTCTCCTCACGGTGCATAACGGCATTAGTGAGAAAACAACAGCAGCAATGACAACGACTATTTACTCGAAAAATATCTGTGTTAGTTGCATATCCTTTACATGACGTAGCATTCAACCCCAGCATTTTTTGGATGTTCGGATTCCTGGGCAAGTTTACGTTCCGCAGTTTGCCATTACATTCTAAGCCCATACCATTTCATACAAAACCAACGTTAGGCGGTCTGCTGCCAAATCGCCTAAAGCTATGTTTCCAACGCAATTTACGGGATTAACGTAACTCTTCGCCGCGGAGCAGGCAGTATCTGTGACTATGTGTTTTAATTGTTTCACCTTAAATATTTGTTTTTCATTTATTCACCTCATATAATATATAACTCTGCAGTATGCGCATGCGGAGATGCAGAGAAATATGCCAGGCAGTAAATTGTGCAACAGATTGTTTGTGGCTTCAGTGTTTAAACAACTATTTTATAAATATTTCCTCCCATTTACTATCATTCTTCATACAGGGTGTATTTTTAATGACTGTGCGGTGTTTAAACATATTGCCGGTCCAAGTTTTGTATTTACCTACTATGTTGCATGAACTTTACAGAAGGTGAATACAAAATTTGGACCGGCAATATTTTCAAACACTGCACAGTCATTAAAAATACACCCTATATTTATTGCATAGTTCTTCCTCCTGTATTTTGTACCACCCCTACAAGCGAGCCTTGTCTACCCTCGTTCAATCCTATTTGGCGTTGGGATTATGTGTTTTCTCCCCGTCTCGGCCCGTTTTTATTCATCTATGGTAAAGAGTTTCCTGTTATAGCACAGACTCTGGACGGGAGGCAATCTCATTAGAAATGGAGGCCAGTGTACTTGTCTGACAGCTGTCGTTCTACAGTTCCTAATTAGTAGTCCGGGATAGGCCGGCAGACGTTTTTTTTTTTTGGAGCTTGTCCTTCCGACACTGCTCAGCGTTAACTCTTGCTTTCGTTTGTTGTTCTGCTCTTTGTCTTCTTCGTTTACTTGTTCTGTCAAGTTGTCTTTAGGCACCTTCTGTTCCAAGCAGTTATTACTTTCGCTCGCCGTGTTTCGGACAGCTCTCACTAACTATTATTTTAATTCGTCACGTTTCAGACAGCTCTCACTCTAACTATTATTTTAATTCGTCACGTTTCAGACAGCTCTCACTCTAACTATTATTTTAATTCGTCACGTTTCAGACAGCTCTTACTCTAACTTTTACTTTAATTCGTCACTTTTCAGACAGCTCATCTGTAATTGCTGTTTTAATTTGTCCTGTCTCGAGCAGCACTTTTTTAAATTATGTAATACTCGTCCTATTTCAGACAGCACTCACTTTAAGTATTACTTTAACTTGCCGCGCTTTAGACAGCGTATTTCTGAGTATTACTTTAATTTGTTCTGTTTTGGACAGCTCTTACTCTCACTTTAAATTGTCCTGTTTAAAACAGCTTATCTCACAGTATTACTGTCATTCGTACTCCATCAAACAGCTATCTTTAAGTATTACTTTAATTTGTCCTGTTTAGGACAGCTCATCTCTAAGTATTACTTTGATGTGTCCTGTTTCAGGCAGCGCTTTTTCTATGTTTACTTTAAATCTCCTCCTTCAGACAGCTCTTACTCGCATTACTACTTTAACTTGTCCTGTGTCAGACAGCTCTTACTTTATTATTACTTTATTTATACTTTAGTGTTTGTAATGCATAGTATTATTTTACCTCGTCGCGTTTCAGATAGCTCATAGCAAAGTATTACTTTAATTTGTAATTTCGGGCCACGCTCTTCTGTGTATTATTTTTTGTCCAGTTTTAGGCAGTGTTACTATAAGCATTTCTTTAACTCGCACGTTTCACACAGCTGTTAATATAAGTGTTACTTTAACTCGTCACATCCACACAGCTTTTACTATAAATATTACTTTAACTCGCCACGTTTCAGACATCTGTTACCATAAGCATTACTTTAACCCGTAATGTTTCACATAGCTGTTAATATACGTATTACTTTAACTCATCACGTTCACGCAGGCTGTTAATATAAGTATTACTTTAACTTGTTCCGTTTCAGAAAGCTAATCTGCAAGTTTTGCTTTAATTTGTCCTGTTTCGGAAAGCACCCTTTCAATGTATTACTTTAATTCATCCTCCACCAGTTAATGTGTCCCGTTTCAGACAGCTGTTACTCTCATTCCTTTACTTACCCTGTTTCAGATAACTATTACACTCATTAATACTTCAACTCGTCATGTTTCAGATAACTGTTACACTCAGTATTAGTTTAGTTTGTCCTGTTTCAGACAGCTGTTACTCTCATTACTACTATAACTTGCCATGTTTCAGACAGCTGTTGCTCTCATTACTACTATAACTTGTCACATGTCAGACAGCTGTTACTCTCATTACTACTATAACTTGCCATGTTTCAGATAACGGTTACACTCAATACTACTTTAACTTGTCCTGTTTCAGATAACTGTTACACACATTATTAGTTTAATTTGTCCTGTTTCAAATAACTGTTACACTCATTACTACTTTATCTTGTCATGTTTCAGACAGCTGTCTCTACTTCTATAACAGTTAATGCTGTCCCTTCTACTACAAATATTTACTGATGTCTCCATTGTTACAACAGTTACTCCTGTCTCTACTGCTACAATAGTTACTGATGTCTCCATTGTTACAACAGTTACTCCTGTCTCTACTGCTACAATAATTACTGATGTCTCCATTGTTACAACAATTATTGCTGTCTCTATTGCTACAACCATTGCTGCTGTCTCCATTGCTACATCAGTTACTGCTCTCTCTATATATATTATATATATATATATATATATTGGCACCTTTCCGTCTTGACAGACGATAGTTTGGTACATTGTGCTTCAAAAAGGCTTAATAACTGTCATATGGCAATAACTACGATCCATGGCGGTGGCGAGTGTGGCTGGTAAGGCCAATTCTTGCTGCAAATGTTTGCCCACAGTAGGTGCATGTGAAAACATGGTCATTTCTACCATTTTACACCATCTTACGTCTCTCACGCTCTGTGTGTGCTTTATCTGCAATCATTTTCTCCTTTGTCTTTATTCCATTTCTGATAGTTGCCCTCCATGCAACACGTTCAGCGGCGACGTGCTCCCATTGTGCATTATCAATGCCTGTATCAATCATGTCCCGCTTACACACATCTTTGTATCGTAGTAGAGGCCGACCCTGAGATCTCCTACCCGTCTGTAATTCACCAAAAAAGATGTCCTTTGGTATTCTACCATCATCCATCCTCCTAACGTGTCCTATCCATCTAAGTCTACGAAGACTGAGCATGGAATACACCGTCACACAACCTGATCTTTCCAATACTTCAGTATTTGTGATTTTGTCTTGCCACTTAATACCAAGTATTCTTCGCAGACACCGCATATGAAAGCTGTTTAAACGTTTCTCTTGGCGTGAGTAAGTTGTCCAGGTTTCACTGCCATAAAGAAGAGTACTAAGGACACAGGCTTGGTAGACGAGGACTTTTGTTTTGGCAGTAAGCTTCCTGTTCTCCCAGACTCTTTTTGCTAACATGTTCATTGTTGTTGCTGCCTTGCCAATCCTGATGTTGATTTCCTGATCGAGGGATAATTTGCTATTTACCTCTGATCCAAGATATGTAAAATGGTCTACTATCTCCAGTTCGGCGTCGTCAATAAAGATTGATGGTACACCATGTGCACCTTGTGACATAATCTGTGTCTTCTTTTTGTTAATTGTTAAACCAAATTCAGAACAAGCATTGGAGAATGCAGATAGTAGATGTTGTAATTCTTCCTCAGAGTGGGTCGTAATCGCAGCATCATCCGCAAAAAGCAACTCTCTGATTAGTACCCTGCTAATTTTGGTCTTGGCCTTCAATCTCTGAGCATTATAGAGGCCACCATCTGAGCGTGAGTGAATGTATATACCGTCATCCTGATCACGAAAGGCATATTTCAGTAGAAGTGAAAAGTATATCCCAAAGAGGGTTGGGGCTAGTACACAACCTTGCTTAACTCCACTCTTGATTTCAAACTCTTCTGAAGTTGAGCCATCAAACTTGATTATACCCTTCATGCCTGTGTGGAACGATTCCACAATGGACAGAAGAGTTGGTGGACAGCCAATCTTCTTTAGTGCTTTGAACAGACCCTCACGACTGACCAAATCGAATGCCTTTGTGAGGTCGATGATGGCAATAAACAGTGGCTGATTTTGTTCCCGGCATTTTTCTTGCATCTGTCGCAATGAGAATATCATATCAATGGTAGACCGGTTCTGACGGAAGCCGCACTGTGATTCGGGGTAGACTTGATCTCCCAGGACTTGAAGTCTGCGCAGGACAATTCTGGCAAATACTTTCCCAACAATACACAGAAGTGAGATACCCCTATAGTTGTTGCAGTCGCTCCGATCTCCCTTGTTCTTGTACAGCGTTATGATGTTTGAATCTTTGAAATCCTGTGGGACTTGTCCTTCTCGCCAGCATAGCTCTATTAGCTGGTGGATCTGTAGAGCGAGGGTGTCTTGCCCACTCCTGATCACCTCTATTGGAATCCCATCCTTACCTGGAGCCTTGCCAGATGCAAGCTCATTTATAGCACACTTAACTTCTGTTATAGTGGGAAGTGTGTCCAGGTGGTCAAGAGTTGGCAGGGCCTCTATGGCATTGAGGGCATCATCCGCCAGCTTGGTCTCACTTGAGTAAAGCTCTAAATAGTGCTCGACCCATCTATCCATCTGCTGTTTCTTATCAGTGATGATTTCTCCAGTCAAGGTTTTCAGCGGTGCACTTCTTTTGACCATTGGACCACAGGCTTTCTTTATCCCTTCATACATGCTTCTGATGTTTCCCTTATCACTTGCGATTTGAATGGACTCACATAACTTGATCCAATAGTCATTCGCACACTGCCTGGCAGCCTTTTGTACATCCTTCCTCGCTTGCTTCAGCTCACTCAGAGTGTTACGCGTTGGTCTTTCCTTGTTTCTTAAGAGAGCTATCTTCTTTTTATCAATCAAGGGCTGCAGTATCTGGCTGTTTGCCGCAAACCAGTCCTGCCTCTTATGATCCACAGTGCCGTAAACCCCTACCGCTGTTTTATAAATAATTTCCTTAAGTTTACTCCATTTATCATTTACTATACAATTTTCTGATGTATCATTGAAAGCGTCCTCAAGTTGCTGTTGAAATTCAAAGCACTTTCCAGGATCGTGAGTGTTAATAATATTAATCCTGGGGCTAGACTTGTGTTTAGCAGTGTAGATTCTCTTTGGTCTCTGTCTAACCCTTGCAACAACCAAAGAATGATCTGTATCACAGTCAGCACTGTGGTAACTTCGAGTTAATGATGTATGGTTCAGATGTTGTCTCCGTGTGATAATGAAGTCCAGCTGATGCCAATGGCCGGATCTTGGATGTTTCCATGTGACCTTATGCATCTCTTTTGTTTTAAAAAAGGAGTTTGTAATACATAGGTCATTTCTAGTGCAATGCTCCAGCAGCCTTTGCCCATTATCATTCATGCGACCGATGTTGTATTTTCCAAGGCACACTGGTCATGAACTCGAGTCCTTGCCCACACGAGCATTGAAATCACCGAGCATATAAATGTAGTCGGATTTTGGAACTGCCTTGATCACGGAGTCTAGCTGCTCATAGAACGTATCTTTCACATCATCAGAGGAAGTGAGTGTCGGTGCATATGCAGTGAGAATGGTGGCAAATCCACAAGAGGTTGCCAAGCGCAGTGATAATAATCTTTCTCTACAACTACAACAACTACTGTTGTATAGTATGCTCTAACAGTTACTGTCGCGTCTTTGCAACACAAACTACTGAAGCATAGTATGCGCTCTAACAGTTACTGCTATAACTACTGCTACAACAATTACTGCTGTCCCTTATACTACAAACATTTACTGTTGTCTCTGCTGTTACAACAATTACTGCTGTCTCTTCTGCTATAACAGTTGTGTTACAACAATTACTGCTGTCTCTTCTGCTATAACAATTGCCGATGTCTCTTTTGCTACAACAGTTACTGCTTCTGTAATGTCACGACAATTACTGCTGTCCCTTATACTACAAACATTTACTGTTGTCTTTGTTGTTACAACAATTACTGCTCTCACTTCTGCTGTAACAGTTGCCGATGTCTCTTTTGCTACAACAGTTACTGCTTCTATACTGTCACGACAATTACTGCTGTCTCTTCTTCTACAACAATTATTGCTCTCTGTACTGTTACAATTATTGCTGTCTCTACTGTTACAACAATTACTGATGTCTCTTCTGCTACAACAATTATTGCTCTCTGTACTGTTACAATTATTGCTGTCTTTACTGTTACAACAATTACTGATGTCGCTTCTGATACAATTTCTGCTGTCTCTCTACTGCTATAACAGTTACTGCTGTCTCCATTGTTATAACAATTACTACTGTCTCTACAGTTAAAACAATTACTGCTGGCTCTACTGCTACACTAATTACTATAACAAGGCTACCAACGAACTCTATACCCCGAACTCGCGGTGATGTACAGACCAACCGGAACCATAAGAAGAAGC